>JAVIAB010000047.1:86209079-86284079 GCA_032433765.1 Megaustenia siamemsis | reverse complement strand
GCAAGGTCAACGCGTGAAGTGGACAAATGAACATTCTCCTTCTATATCATTTTCTTGCATGGCTCTGATAACGACGATCATAAATCGTATGTTTAATTCTTTTACCATTTCCACATTGCTTTAATGGTATCATCGTTAACCAATGTTGAGCTATTCTGCTTGAGAATACACTTGTGCATATAAGAGATTCCTCTGTTTTCATTATAGCTAACTCCTTGACTTTCTTTCTTGTAATTAAACGTCAATTATGAACGTGCCTTTAAAATATCCATGTAGGAATATGCTGCAGCAACCTTACACGGAATGTCTGAATATGTTTCTCGATCAGCTTGGGTTCTCGATCAGCTTCGGTTCTCCATCAACTTGGGTTCTCGATCAACTTGGGTTCTCGATCAGCTTAGGTTCTCGATCAGCTTGATTTCTCGATCAGCTTGGGTTCTCGATCAGCTTGGTTCTCGATCAAATTGGACTCTCGATCAACTTGGGTTCTTGACCAACTTGGGCTCTCGATCAACTTGGGATCTCGATCAACTTGGGTTCTTGATCAACTTGGGCTCTCGATCAATTTGGGCTCTCAATCAACTTGGGTTCTTGATCAACTTGAGCTCTCGATCAACTCGGGCTCTCGATTAAGTTGGGTTCTTGATCAAATTGGGCTCTCGACCAACTTGGGCTCTCGATCAACTTGGGCTCTCGATCAACTTGGGATCTCGATCAACGTAACACAGCCAGTTTCGTAAACCTTCCTCGAAACAAAACGAGTTCATGAGCTAGACCATATAGCAGCAAATCAATCGCAGATTTTGTCTTCGTGGTTCACCCAGCCGTACATTGCAAATGGCTCCAGAGATGCTTCCTGAAAAATCTGAGAAAGCCGGCCTAAAGAAGTGCTAACTACATTGTACATGTGCCGATGGTTACAAAATGTGGGTGTTTCTACCATTAGGTACAAGCAATAAAGTGATGGTACCATTCCCTTTGTTTTAAAACTTGCACACTTCTGGCAAATGTTTTCAGCACTAAGTCAGGCCGCTTTTATTTTCCATTTAAACAAAAATTAGTTACATCAATTGAAGGATAGGTGAACCTAGACATCGGTCGTTTATGGAATATCTTACTGTATTTATATAATTTAAAGGATAGACACTGTTCAACTCAAGTCTTAGTTTATAGCTACTGTTCAACTCAAGTCTTATTTTATAGATTTGTTTAACTCAAATCTTACTTTATAGCAACTGTTTAACTCAAGTCTTATTTTATAGATAATGTTTAACTCAAGTCTTACTTTACAAACACTGTTTAAGTCAAGCCTAACTTTACAACTACTGTTTAATTTGCGTCCTACTTTATAAATACTGTTTAACTTAAGTCCTACTTCATAAATACTGTTTTAAATCGCATCTTACTTCATAAATACTGTTTAAAATCGCATCTTACTTCATAAATAATGTTTTAAATCGCATCTTACTTCATAAATAATGTTTTAAATCGCATCTTACTTCATAAATACTGTTTTAAATCGCATCTTACTTCATAAATACTGTTTTAAATCGCATCTTACTTCATAAATACTGTTTTAAATCGCATCTTACTTCATAAATACTGTTTTAAATCGCATCTTACTTCATAAATAATGTTTTAAATCGCATCTTACTTCATAAATAATGTTTTAAATTGCATTTTACTTCATAAATAATGTTTTAAATCGCATCTTACTTCATAAATAATGTTTTAAATCGCATCTTACTTCATAAATAATGTTTTAAATCGCATTTTACTTCATAAATAATGTTTTAAATCGCATCTTACTTCATAAATAATGTTTTAAATCACATCTTACTTCATAAATACTGTTTTAAATCGCATCTTACTTCATAAATACTGTTTTAAGCCACGTCTTACTTTATCATTACTGTTTAAGCCGTGCGCAATCCGCTCTAACGGAAATTCTAATTAAATGCTGGCTTCCAAATTGCGAAAGTGCAACTCCTGTCATTCTGCAAGACAACAAAGAAAGATTTGAATTTCATTCTTCAATCCTAGAACGAATGTCACGAGCTAGAACTCCAGGATCTCGGATCAACGACAAGTCTCAAAGGACGTATTCAAATGTCCAGACGGCTTCTTGGTTAACGGGACACCTACAGATTTAATGACTTCGTGGTGAGGAGATGGAGTATGCATCTTGATGTGAAGAAATATAAATCCTTCACTGAACTAACCTTATGGTGTTGCGGGTAAGGTATCATCACCATCATCATTTAGTGCTGTCTCCGCTTCGAAGGTTGGCTACCATAGAGCGCCATTCCGCTCTGTCTCTTGCCTTGATAGTACAGGTTGTCATAGGCCGACTTGTCCATCTTTTGATGTTACTCATCTATGTTAGTCTGAATCTGCCTCTGTTATCTTGTATTTTGGTATTTATAAAGATTAAGTAGGCTGCTGTGGCTTTTAACATGACCCAAACATCTCATTTGTCTTGTTTGAATTGTATCTAGTAGTTTTCTTTTTATTTTTAGTTGTTTTAAGACTTCTTCGTTTGTTTTATTTTCTGCCCATTCAATTCTACATATTCTTCTATATATCCACATTTCAAAGGGTTCAGTTATCTGTTCAGTTTTCTTGTCTAATGCCTATAGTTATGCACCATATATGAAGGTTGAGAAGATATAACATTTTGCTATTCTTAGTTTTAGTTCAGGTGTTATTTGTTTTTATGTTATATTTTTAGTATATTTTTCATGGCATTAAAATTACTTTTTGCCATTCCTTTTCTGTTGTTTATTTAAATTATACATTTGCCATCACTGGTTATAGTGTGTCCAAAGTAGTTGTAGTTCTGAACTGCCTCCAGGTACATTCCTTCAATTTTGATATCCACTTGTAGTTTTTTAGTATATTCGTTGTTCATAGTTTTAGTTTGTTTTTTTTTAAACATTCATATCTAATCCATTGGGGGCATCGTTAGCCTAGTTGGGAACACCACCCTACTGGACTACCGACGTTCGGACAACCCGTGTTCGATTCCCGCTGGGAGCAGTGTGAGTTGTACTCGTGGTTGGAAAAGAAAATAACCTCCAAGGTCGATCCAGCCGTTGGCAGAAATTGGTACCAGGGTATTACCCTGGGAAGGTGGGGAATGTCGCCTCGCATCTGAGTTTCGATGCCTGAGGCAACACTATACAGTAATCTCCGAACATTTCTGGATAGGCGGCCGAGCACATCTGGGTGCAAACTCGCGTGCTAAGACACCGGTTCAAGTTTCGTACTTTACCTTACCTATCTAATCCATATTTTTTGCGTGTCATGTTTATTTCATTACGTAATTGTTACATATCTTTTGGATTTTCTTCTAGTAGTACATCATCGTCAACATATCTTAAGTTATTGATTATCTTTCTTTTAATGTTTAGGCCTGGCATCTCTGTGATGTTTTTAAAGATTTGTTCAGTGTATAGATTGAACAAGCTTGGTGATAGGATGCATCCCTGTCTTACTCCTCTTTTAATAACAATAGGTGCAGAGTTCTCTTTGTTATATACTATTATTGAAGTTTGCTCCTAGTATAAATTACATATTAGTAGAATGCCTATGTCATCTAGATGTATATTAGGCATTCTATAAGTTGTTTATAGTGTATTCTATCAAAAGCTGTGTTGTAGTCTATGAAGCAGTCATATATTAGTTTGTTTACTTCTATGTACTTTTCGATTACTGTCATGCAGAATATGGCTTCTTTTGTCCCACTGTTTTTTCCTAAATCGAATTGTTGTTCTTCTAAGTCAATACTGATTTTATTCTGAATCCTTCCTTGTATAACTTTTAGCAATATTTTTGTTACATGGCTCATCAGGCTTATTGTTCTAAATTCACTGTATTTAACTCCACGATTCTTTTTAGGAAATGCAATGAAAGTTGATGTTTTTTTTATTCATTTTGTATATATCCTCAATGGTATATGTCAGTTCATATGTATGTGATCATTTCAATGCCAAAATCTTCTAGTCCCTGTATCATCTCTATCTGTGTGTTGTCAGGTCCTGCAGTTTTTTTCTTTTTCATTGTTTCTATAGCTTTTTCCACTTCCGATTGTAAAATTGTATAGGTTGATGTACATTTTATAGTTGGTTTTTTGTCCCTTTCGTCATAAAATAATTATGTTATATACTCATGGCATATATTAATTATATCTTTGTTGTCTGTTAGCACATTTTTCCTCTTTTGTTTGCAATACATCCGCTTTCTGAGGCGTTCTTATTTTTAAAAGTCATTCTCTTTATTACTGTGCGCATACCTCTAAAATCGTTTTTTTCTTCTTCATAATTTCGATTTCTAGACATCTTTGACTGAGTCCTCCTTTGTTTTTTTGTATATTTGCGTACTTTATTATCTATTTTCTTGTATTGTGCAGTTTTCTTCGCTTGTATTCCTTTTTCCATTTTTCTAAGATGGTGTCAGTTATCCATTTTTTTTTGTTCTTTTCCTTTTTGGGTAAGATGATGCGAGTTTCTTGTATGCTTTTCTTTATGCATTTCTGTTTCATATTCCATTGAGAGGATGACGTCATGGGACGCACCAAAATGGCAGCTTATTTACATTCGAGCTATGGACTAAGCAATGTTTACTTTGAATACCACGATATATGTTATTGCAGCGAGTTGGCAGATTTTTGAAAATGTATTCAGGGTTTGAACATAAGTGTTTGTTCACAGTTCGTTAACCTTCGCTGTAGAGTCGTTAATTTGATGGCTTAGTTTGTGACCTTGGTAGCTAAGGACCTAACTTGTGCAAACGGATGGGATTGGCAAGGATCATTTTGAATCTATGAAGTGGGCTCATTTTGTGTTTAACTCAAAAGCATATGTGCTTTTTAACCAAAGACTTTTTTTTTTTTTGGGGGGGGGGGGGAAACTCAATGAAGATATCCCCGATGGAAGAATAAATTGTACTATTAGTCCCATAAATGATTCGCTTCCAGATGTTTATGATGTAAACAAAGCAGTTTTGTCATTGCAAGTGAATAATGTCCACACCTATAATTGGTCAGGATTGGGTAGCAGCAGCAGCTTTATAGCGAACACAGAAAACATCACAGGATTGTGCTGTTCTGAAACAGCTTTGCCATGCTACCCTAGAATTGCCTTTAATGGGATTACTGTGACCACAAACCACTCTCCATGTGTGTGCCACATATTTACACCCCAGAAAGAAATTCTGAATATAACAACATCATGTGCCGTCTGTGATATTAATGACCACAGACCAGGAGCCTCCAGTATGATTGATTCATCTGTTGCACCAAGCACTTCATCAGCAAAGCCATATCTATGGAATGTTCATCTGACATTGTTCTTGAATGATGTCCAAGTTAATGAGACATCAGAATCGTGTGGCGGCAGCTACAAGAAGGGAGCGGAGAACATCATCAATTGTGTTTTTACTAACTACAGGTCATGTGGCTTCTGTTAGATTGGAAATGATAACTTACCACCACTGTGTGTCTATATGTTTGGAATTGGAGTTATCAATGATGGCCTAACATCATCAAGTGCTACGACGATCATCATTTTCGGGAGGACGTAAACTCCCATGGTATATGGTGGATAGGCGGCAGGAACCATTGAAGGCTATGTCTGAAAAGTGTTCCTTCTTGCAGTTTCCTCATATTCCAAGTCCGGCTTGTTGCAGGAGCTACTGAGTTAAGTGCTCTGTGCACACCGTGAGCTGTGTGTCTCATCCGTTTTGATCCTGCTTCGATATCCCGCTTGTTTACGATGAATGATGATATCGTATGACGGGGAACAGTTGGCTGTGTTCACTTTCTGCGCGGTTTCGCCTTATGTCTTTTGGCGTGTGCTGAGACTGCTACGATGGGGACTACAGTTACCTTTCTTTGTTTGGGAGATGAGTTAGTAATTCGGATGATTCCACTGGCACGGGCGGTTGAGCAATTATGGATTTTAATTCGTTTGCTGTGATACCGAGGCCTTCCATAACCAATAATCAATTCCATTGAGAAAAAGATACATCCCACAAAACAGGATACATCTCATAAAATACGATTCATCTCATTAAATAAAATATATCTCATAGAAAAAGACACATTTCATATAATAGGATACATCTCATAGAATATGGCACATTTCATGGAATATGATTCATCTCATGGAATATTACACATCCCACATAACAGGATACATTTAATAGAATATGACATATCTTATAGCATATGATACATCTAATAAAATATGACATATCTCTTAGATAGGACATACCTCGAAGAATAGGATACATCTCATAGATAATGATATATTTAATAGAAAATAACATACCTCATAGAATATGACATACCTCATAGAAAAGAAGACATCTCATATGATAAACACACCTCATAGAATAGGACACATCTCTTAGAACATGACACACCTCATAGACTAGGACACATCTCTTAGAATATGACACACCTCATAGAAAAGAAGACATCTCATATGATAAAAACACATCATAGAATAGGACACATCTCTTAGAATATGACACACCTCATAGACTAGGACATATCTCTTAGAATATGACACACCTCATAGACTAGGACATATCTCTTAGAATATGACACACCTCATAGACTAGAACATATCTCTTAGAATATGACACACCTCATAGACTAGAACATATCTCTTAGAATATGACACACCTCATAGACTAGAACATATCTCTTAGAATATGACACACCTCATAGACTAGGACATATCTCTTAGAATATGACACACCTCATAGACTAGAACATATCTCTTAGAATATGACACACCTCATAGACTACAACATATCTCTTAGAATATGACACACCTCATAGACTAGAACATATCTCTTAGAATATGACACACCTCATAGACTAGAACATATCTCTTAGAATATGACACACCTCATAGACTAGAACATATCTCTTAGAATATGACACACCTCATAGATAGAATTAGCAAGTCTAGTGTATATATTTATTCAACCAATCAATTTCCCAAGCCAGGTTTAAAAGTAGCACGCTCATTTCTCTCTCTTTTATCTCTTACGTTACGGACTCTTAGAGAATGGAAAGTGAATATCATCATCAGCATGTGTCATGCCGGTTGGCGTAGGCCATCTTGTCCTTTCCACAATCTTCTATCTACAGTGCATCGTATCAGTTCTTTTGCTGACTGTTTTCCATGCCATGACACCAAGCTATCCAGTATTTTCTCTCTTTGTCGTCCACGATCTCTCTTTCCTTCTATTTTGCCCGTTGTAACCAGGTATTCCAACTTTCCTCTTCTCATGATGTGCCCGAAAAATATTGATTGTTTCTTTCTGATGTTTCTTAGAAGCTGAAAGTGAATATATTGATTAAAATAATGTATAGCGTCCAATATATGGAAATACAAATTTGTATGTGGTACAGTTGCCAATATGTAGAAGTAATGATCAGTATGTGATATCGTAGTCAGCATGTAGAAGTAAAGATATGTATGTGGTATATGTAGAAGTAAAGATCAAGATATGGTATTGTAGCCTGTATGTGGAAGTAATGATCAGTATGTGGTAAAGTAGCCTGTAAGTGGAAGTAAAGATCTGTATGTGGTATAGTAGTCAGCATATAGAAGAAAAGATGTGTATGTAGTGTATGTAGAAGCAAAGACCAAGATGTGGTATAGTAGCTAGTAAGTGGAAGTAAAGATCTGTATGTGGTATAATAGACAGTATTTAGAAGTTGAAATAGTATATGGTATAGTAGCCAGTATGTAGATGCAAAGATCATTATGTGGTATAGTAGCCTGTTATTGGAAGTAGAGATCAGCATATAGTATAGTAGATCATATGTGCAAGAAAATATCAGTAAGGACCTGCCAATATGGCGGATAGGTAGCAGGAACCATTGAGACTCTGACTAGCAAATGTTCCTTGTAGTTTCCTCATATTCCAAGTCCGGTTTGCTCCCGGATCTACTGAGTTTAGTGCTCTGTGCACACCGTGAGCTGTGTTTTTCACCCGGGTCATGTTTCGATATTCCGATAGCTTACGATGAATGATGATATCGTATGACGATGGACAGTTCGGTTGCGTTCACTTTCGATGCGGCTACGTCTTATGTCTTTTGAGGTATGTTGTGACTGCTATGTTGGGACTGCTATGTTGTGACTGCTATGTTGGGACTGCTATGTTGGGACTGCTATGTTGTGACTGCTATGTTGGGACTGCTATGTTGTGACTGCTATGTTGGGACTGCTATGTTGGGACTGCTATGTTGTGACTGCTATGATGGGACTGCTATGTTGGGACTGCTATGTTGGGACTGCTATGTTGGGACTGCTATGATGGGACTGCTATGATGGGACTGCTATGTTGGGACTGCTATGTTGTGACTGCTATGTTGTGACTGCTATGTTGGGACTGCTATGTTGTGACTGCTATGTTGTGACTGCTATGTTGGGACTGCTATGTTGTGACTGCTATGTTGGGACTGCTATGTTGTGACTGCTATGTTGGGACTGCTATGTTGGGACTGCTATGTTGTGACTGCAATGATGGGACTGCTATGTTGGGACTGCTATGTTGGGACTGCTATGTTGGGACTGCTATGATGGGACTGCTATGATGGGACTGCTATGTTGGGACTGCTATTTTGTGACTGCTATGTTGTGACTGCTATGTTGGGACTGCTATGTTGGGACTGCTATGTTGGAACTGCTATGTTGGGACTGCTATGTTGTGACTGCTATGATGAGACTGCTATGTTGTGACTGCTATGTTGTGACTGCTATGTTGTGACTGCTATGTTGGGACTGCTATATTGTGACTGCTATGTTGTGACTGCTATGTTGGGACTGCTATGTTGGGACTGCTATGTTGGGACTGCGATGTTGGGACTGCTATGTTGTGACTGCTATGTTGTGACTGCTATGTTGGGACTGCTATGTTGTGACTGCTATGATGGGACTGCATCTTCTTTTCTTTGTTTGGATCCTTCAATGTGATAAGATGTTAATTCGGATGATTCCACCAGCATGGGCGTTTGAGCAATTATGGATCTTATTTCGTTTGCAGAGATACCGGGGCCTTCGACTAACTACAACTACAGAGATCAGTTTATAATATAGTACCCAGTATGTGGAAATACAGATCAGTATGTGATATATCTGCCAGTATGTGGATGTACAGATCAGTAAGTGGTATATCAGCTAGTATGTGGAAATACTGATCAGTTTGTGGTACATCAGCTAGTATGTGGAAGTACAGATCAATATGTGGTATATCAGCCAGTATGTGGATGTACAGATCAGTATGTGGTATATCAGCCAGTATGTGGATGTATAGATCAATATGTGGTATATCAGCCAGTATGTGGATATAGTCAGTATGTTGTATATCAGCCAGTATGTTGAAGTACAGATCTGTATGTGGTATACCAGCTAGTATGTGGATGTACAGATCAGTATGCGGTATATCAGCTAGTATGCGGATGTACAGATCAATATGTGGTATATCAGCCAGTATTTGAACGTACAGATCAGTATGGGGTAAAATATGTATACTTTATTGATTCTAAGTGTTTATGCCTTTTTAAAGGTATTCTGTCTGTTTGTGACTGTGTTGCATGATCAAATCGTTTTCAATATATTGTTCCGTGATAATATTCAGAACGAGAGAACCAACTCTTATCCCAATATCGACATCTCTTATTTTCTTGTCACGTCCAACACTCTTCTCAGACATCTAATTTCCGTTGTGACGAGTTTTCGTTTTGTTTTTTTTTATATTACTGTTAATGCGCAAATTCATGTTTAGAACCGGCTGTTGGAATGAATAGTGTATTTTATAATGGTTTCTTTCTGTTTATGCTTTCCCTTTTATGTTTTGTTGATTTATTTGTTTGTAGTTAGAAGTGGTAATATCATAGTTGAAAATGTTCTATTAGGTAACGTATCTTCGCGAATTATGGGCAATGAACAAAGAAATGGAAAGACGATTAGAGGCCACAGAGATGTGATTTCTCAGAAGAATGTTGAAAGTTCCCAGGACAGCTAAAAAGACCAATGAGGAAATTCTCAAAGACGCCAACACAAAAAAGGAACTCCTAAGAAATGCCAGAAAGAAACAATCAACATTTTTCTAGTACATCATGAGAAGAGGATAATTGGAAGACTTGAGTACAACTGGCAAAATACAGGAAAAGAGAGATCGCGGACGACAAAGAGGGAAATACTAGATAGCTTGGTGTCATGGCATGTAAAAGAGTCAACAACATAATTGATACGATATACTGTACACAGAAGGGGAGCCACGATAGCTCAGTGGTTAGTGAACTGGACTACAAAGGACAAGATGTAGGATTCGATCCCAACTGACGGCTCCGGTTCACCCAGTCTTTAATGGGTACCGGATTTTTTTTTCTGGGAAAGTAAAGCGGCACGGGCGTAATACCGACCACATTACCCCAAAAATCATGTGCCGAGGGTCTGTAAAATTTATGGTCACTAACACCATATTCCCTATAAGCCACTTGGCGTGACGGGGGTACTTTATTTTATTTATTTTTTTTTTTTTACTGTACACAGCACAGAAGATTGTGTAAGGATATGATCGCCTGCGCCAACCGGTATAGCACATGATGATGATCTTCATTGTGTTACAGAGAGTATACCCTGTTCAGAACATCTGACATGTTGAAACAAGTGATCGAGGTACTAAAGAACACTGTGCAGGTGCAGTGATGATGGTTCTGTTTACAGCACAGCTGTTTGGTTTAGCCTCAAAGTGACGCTGTATACACTATCATAGACATCGTGTTGAATGGATGAGGCCGTGCTAAATCTAACACATCACACTCATTGTTGTAAATTAGAACAGGAGAGCTCTCACCCCACAGAAATAGTAGTCTCGTTTTCTCATTAAATTCTGCTTTATGGACGTTTCAGTAGAATACGATACGGTAAATTAATGTACGAACAACAAGTAGACACAACACTGAATTTCCCACTGGGTATGGACAGTAGTTTTGATCACAAATTTTGTGTAGACCAGGGTGCCTTCTCTCAAAATGTTTGTGTAGACCAGAGGGTCTTCTATCAAGAGTTTTGTGTAGACCAGAGGGTCTTCTATCAAGAGTTTTGTGTAGACCAGAGGGTCTTCTATCAAAAGTTGTGTGTAGACCAGAGGGTCTTCTATCAAAAGTTGTGTGTAGACCAGAGGGTCTTCTATCAAAAGTTGTGTGTAGACCAGAGGGTCTTCTATCAAAAGTTGTGTGTAGACCAGAGGGTCTTCTATCAAAAGTTGTGTGTAGACCAGAGGGTCTTCTATCAAAAGTTGTGTGTAGACCAGAGGGTCTTCTATCAAAAGTTGTGTGTAGACCAGAGGGTCTTCTATCAAAAGTTGTGTGTAGACCAGAGGGTCTTCTATCAAAAGTTGTGTGTAGACCAGAGGGTCTTCTATCAAGAGTTGTGTGTAGACCAAGGTGTCTTCTATCAAAAGTTGTGTGTAGACCAGAGTGTCTTCTATCAAAAGTTGTGTGTAGACCAAGGTGTCTTCTATCAAGAGTTTTGTGTAGACCAAGGTGTCTTCTTTCAAAAGTTTTGTGTAGACCAGAGGGTCTTCTATCAAAAGTTGTGTGTAGACCAGTGTGTCTTCTATCATAAGTTTTATATAGATGAGACTCACTTCTATCATAAGTTTTATATAGATGAGACACACTTCTATCATAAGTTTTATATAGATGAGACACACTTCTATCATAAGTTTTATATAGATGAGACACACTTCTATCATAAGTTTTATATAGATGAGACACACTTCTATCGTAAGTTTTATATAGATCAGACTCTTTTCTATCGTAAGTTTTATCTAGATCAGACTCACTTTTATTATAAGTTTTATAAAGATTAAACACACTTCTATCATAAGTGTTATATAGATCAGACTCTTTTCTATCGTAAGTTTTATATAGAACAAACTCTCTCCTATCATAAGTTTTATGTAGATCAATCTCTCTTCTATCATAAGTTTTATATAGATCAGACTCACATCTATCATAAGTTTTATGTAGATCAATCTCTATTCTATCACAATTTGTATGCAGATCAGACTCTCTTCCATCACAGGCGTAACATAGTGTGAATTTTCATATTCAAAGGCAGAAGGTTGCCGAGGCCTGGGAGTCATGACTCCGGGCCTCTTTCCCTAGAGTTTTATGAAACTAAGGGACTGAAACACTAGCATAACAAGCTCCATCGGAAGTTCTGTATAGTTTCCTATCATTACCTCTGATAGTAGCAGTTTTTTACACTGACACATGTAGCTTTTACTGTATCAAATTTACTTTTGAGCGTGTAACCGTTTTTCCCTGGCGGCCATGTGCGCAGGAGTCCCTCGCCGCACAGGCAGATAATTCCGTCTTACTCATATTTTTTTTTTCATCGATGAGTAGTTGACGTTTGAAGCCGGGCTGAGACTGAGACCATGGGTGGTTGCCGCAGAGAGAAATCACAAATAAAAACGCCAGCTGGTGCAGTCGTGATTTGATTTCTTTCCTCGAGACTAACCAGTGCACCGATCATGTCTATGATTTACCAAAACTTCATTGTTGCCAATAGGAAAACATCAACTATAGATTGTGTGTGCACAGAAGAAAAGTGAAATTATAATTCTTTAGACTGCATATATTAGTTTAATAATACTGTGCTTAAGTTCTTCTTTCCTTCCTCGTTTGCCTTTCAGCATCGAGGGGAAGTATAACTTGCGGTCTTTTGCTCTTCTGTTCGCCTCTGCTGCTGTTATGTTTCCTAGTGTTTCCAATACTCTATCGATTCGTGTTTAAGTTGAATAGTAAATATATATATATATATATATATATATATATATATATATATAGTAGCATGAAAGAAATTATAGAAAGCTGGCATGTAAAACAAGTAGATGAATTTAAATACCTAGGAAGTCTAGTGACAAACGAAAATTCACAAACAGCAGAGACAGACTCAAGATGCACCAACGCTTATCAAATCATTGGGCAGCAGTCACCTCTATTTCCCAACAAGGAAATAACTCTAAAGGCAAAATGGGCACTTTTCAATACAATCTTCATCCCAACGTTGTGCTACCAATGCCAGACCTTGACCCTAGATACAAAAACAATAAGAAAATTAACCTCTACTGAGATGAAATATGTTAGACGAATGACAGGAAATAGTCTGAGAGATGAGACCATAAATGAAGAACTGAGAAAAAAGCTAGGAATAGTACTCTTCATAGAATACATAAAGAAACAACAGATAAAATGGTTTGGGCACGTGACACGGTAGAGTGATCAAAACATAACACAACGAGCCATCAATAAACTTTGCGAGAACATCAGATCCAAGGGCCTACCACGAAAAAGATAGAGTGACGGAATATTAGAAGCACTAGAAAACATAACAGCAGCAGAAGCGAACAGAAGAGCAAAAGATCATAAACTATCTCTCCTCGACGCAGATAGGCAATTGAGGAAGGAAAGAAGAAGAATGAAAGAAAAAAATCTTTTATTTAACATAATTATTTGTAGCCACTATCTGTTCATTGGACCATATTGAATTGTGTGGCTTTCGAAACTCACACTCACTGAGAGATTAATGTGTGTTCAACCAAATTAAGGTGCAATTATTACTAATAGCCAGGCTTTGAAATTTACACAAAAACATCAATACACAAAAGAACAAAGTAGAACATTCGACATGAATGAAAAAAGAGAAGCAGAGAGATTTGGAGTCGGACACTGCCATTCATTTCACTCTCGAGTCGTTTTGTTCCTGTTTTATGAAACTTTTTGAAATCATACTCACTCCAGCTTTCACTCCATTATTGTTCCATTTCACTGAAGCTCTTTCATCCCAGCAGCATTACGTGATATTTCTTCTTGTGGACGACACTCCGACCGCCGTTGTCCACGACGCCGTCCATTTATTATATTAACAGATCTCTGCCACTTTGGCTCTTCAAAACTATTCTAACTGCACGCCCCCCCCCCCCGCCCTTCCCCTCCCCGGCTCTATTCCTAATTGAACTATGAGGGATCTCCAGTCACCATAGCAACAATTTCTATAGATCTGCTCTTATTGTAGAGGATATCCTAATGTAAGCTAACATAATGCATTGTTTTCTTTAACAAAAAAAAATTGTAGGAGTAAATATCCTTGCAAATAGAAATTGTAAAATAGACGCGCATTGAAAATAAAATATAAATTTGTTAAAGAATAAAGGGAGAGTTATGGAATTTACCTCATCAGCCATTTGGATAACTAACAAGATATGTTCTAATTGTATTACAAAAGATAGAGTTGAGTATGTTCACTAATGTTCATGTGGCTCACTGGTTATAAACAGTTCTATTTATTTTAAATAAAAGGAAGATTCAAGTTTACACAAGCTTGGTAAACAACAGTGCCCACATATTTTTGTTGATTACAGTGAATTTCTGTTGATTTTACTGAGTGTTAGTTTGTTGAATATACCGAGTATCTGTTTGTTTATTATACTGAGTATCTATTGTTGATTACACTGAGTGTCTGTTTGTTGATTATACTGAGTATTTGTTTGTTGATTACACTGAGTGTCAGTTTGTTGATTACAGTGAGTGTCTGTTTGTTGATTACACTGAGTGTCAGTTTGTTGATTACATTGAGTAACTGTTTGTTGATTACACTGAGTGTCTGTTCTTGATTACATTGAATATCTGTTTGTTGATTACACTGAGTGTCAGTTTGTTCATTATAGTGAGTGTCTGTTTGTTGATTACACTGAGTGTTAGTTTGTTGATTATGCTGAGTGTCTCTTTGTTGATTATACAGAGTATCTATTTGTTGATTATACTGAGTGTCTGTTTGTTGATTGTACTGAGTGACTGTTTGTTGATTATATTGAGTGTCTGTTTGTTGCTTACAGTGAGAGTCTGCTTGTTGATTACAGTGCGTGTCTGTTTGTTGATTACACTGAGTGTTAGTTTGTTGATGATACTGAGTGTTAGTTTGTTGATTATACTGTCTGTTTGATGATTATACTGAGTGCCTGTTTGTTGATTACACTGAGTGTCTGTTTGTTGATTACACTGAGTGTCTGTTGATTATACTGAGTGTTAGTTTGCTGATTACAGTGAATATCTGCTTGTTGATTACAGTGAGTGTGTGTTTGTTGATTATACTGAGTGTCTGTTTGTTGATTACAGTGAGTGTCTGTTCGTTGATTACACTGAGTGATAGTTTGTTGATAATACTGAATGTAAGTTTCTTGATGATGCTGAGTGTCCGTTTGTTGATTATTCTGAGTGTCTGTTTGTTGATTATACTGAGTGATAGTTTGTTGATAATACTGAGTGTTAGTTTGTTGATAATACTGAGTGTTAGTTTCTTGATTACATTGAGTGTTAGTTTGTTGATTACACTGAGTGTCAGTTTGTTGAATATACTGAGTATCTGTTTGTTGATTATACTGAGTGTTAATTTGTTGATTAGACTGAGTGTTAGTTTGTTGATTATACTGAGTGTTAGTTTGTTGATTTTTACTGAGTGTTATTTTGTTGATTATACTGAGTGTCTGTTTGTTGATTACACTGAGTGTTAGTTTGTTGATTATAATGTCTGGTTGTTGATTATACTGAGTGTCAGTTTGTTGAATATACTGAGTGATAGTTTGTTAATTACACTGAGTGTTAGTTTGTTGATTACACTGAGTGTAAGTTTGTTGATTATACTGAGTGTCAGTTTAATGATTACACTGAATGTTATTTTGTTGATTATACTGTCTGGTTGTTGATTACACCGAGTGTCAGTTTCTTGACTACACTGAATGTTATTTTGTTGACTATACTGTCTGGTTGTTGATTACACTGAGTGTTAGTTTGTTGACAACACTGAATGTTATTTTGTTGACTATACTGTCTAGTTGATTATACTGAGTGTCAATTTGTTGATTACATTGAATGCTATTTTGATGATTACACTGAATGTTATTTTGTTTAGTATACTGTCTGGTTGTTAATTATACTGAGTGTCTGTTTGTTGATTACATTGAATGTTATTTTGTTGATTATACTGTCTGGTTGTTGATTACACTGAGTATCTGTTTGTTGATTACAATGAGTTTGTGTTTGTTGATTATAATGAGCGTCTATTTATTGATTATACTCTTTGATTGTTTGTTGATTATATTGAGTGTCTATTTGTTGATTATATTGAGTGCCTGTTTGTTGATTATATTGAGTGTCTGTTTGTTGATTATACTGACTGTTAGTTTGTTGATTATAACGAGTTTATGTTTGTTGATTATACTGAGTGTTAGTTTCTTGATTATACTGAGTGTCTATTTATTGATTATACTGTTTGTCTGTTTGTTGATTATACTGAGTGTCTATTTTTTTATTATATTGTCTATTTGTTGATTACAGTGTTTGTCTGTTTGTTGATTATACTGAGTGTCTATTTGTTGATTATATTGAGTGCCTGTTTTTTATTATATTGAGTGTTTGATTGTTGATTATACTGAGTGTCTGTTAGTTCATTATACTGAGTTTCTGTTTGTTTATTATACTGAGTGTTAGTTTCTTGATTATACTGAGTGTCTATTTATTGATTATAATGTTTGTCTGTTTGTTGATTATGCTGAGTGTCTATTTGTTGATTATATTGAGTGCCTGCTTGTTGATTATATTGAGAACCTGTTTGTTGATTATATTGAGTGTCTATTTGTTGGTTTTACTGAGTGTCTGTTTGTTGATTATACTGATGTTAGTTTGTTGATTATACGGAGTGTTAGTTTGTTTATTTTACTGAGTGTCTGTTTGTTGATTATATTGATTGTCTGTTTGTTGATTACAATGAGTGTTAGTTTGTTGTTTATACTGAGTGTCTGTTTGTTGATTATACTGAGTGTTAGTTTGTTGATTTTACTGAGTGTTATTTTGTTGATTATACTGGGTGTCTGTTTGTTGATTACACTGCGTGTTAGTTTGTTGATTATAATGTCTGGTTGTTGATTACACTGAGTGTCAGTTTGTTGATTATACTGAGTGATAGTTTTTTGATTACACTGAGTGTTAGTTTCTTGATTACACTGAGTGTCACTTTGTTGATTAGACTGAGTGTTATTTTGTTTATTAGACTGAGTGTTAGTTTGTTGATTACACTGAGTGTTATTTTGTTGATTAGACTGACTGTTAGTTTGTTGATTATACTGAGTGATAGTTTGTTGATTATACTGAGTGTTAGTTTGTTGATTATATTGAGTGTTAATTTGTTGATTAGACTGAGTGTTGGTTTGTTGATTATACTGAGTGTTAGTTTGTTGATTTTACTGAGTGTTATTTTGTTGATTATACTGGGTGTCTGTTTATTGATTACACTGCGTGTTTGTTTGTTGATTATAATGTCTGGTTGTTGATTACACTGAGTGTCAGTTTGTTGATTATACTGAGTGATAGTTTATTGATTACACTGAGTGTTAGTTTGTTGATTACACTGAGTGTCAGTTTGTTGATTATACTGAGTGTCAGTTTAATGATTATACTGAATGTTATTTTGTTGATTATACTGTCTGGTTGTTGATTACACTGAGTGTCAGTTTGTTGGCTACACTGAATGTTATTTTGTTGACTATACTGTCTGGTTGTTGATTACACTGAGTGTTAGTTTGTTGACAACACTGAATGTTATTTTGTTGACTATACTGTCTAGTTGTTGATTACACTGAGTCTTATTTTGTTGATTACACTGAATGTTATCTTTTTGATTATACTGTCTGGTTGTTGATTATACTGAGTGTCAATTTGTTGATTACATTGAATGTTATTTTGATGATTACACTGAATGTTATTTTTTTTAGTATACTGTCTGGTTGTTGATTACATTGAATGTTATTTTGTTGATTATACTGTCTGGTTGTTGATTACACTGAGTGTCTGTTTGTTGATTACACTGAGTTTCTGTTTGTTGATTATACTGAGTGTCTATTTGTTGATTATATTGAATGCCTGTTTGTTGATTATATTGAGTGGTTGTTTGTTGAATATACTGAGTGTTAGTTTGTTGATTATAACGAGTTTATGTTTGTTGATTATACTGAGTGTTAGATTCTTGATTATACTGAGTGTCTATTTATTGATTATACTGTTTGTCTGTTTGTTGATTATACTGAGTGTCTATTTGTTGATTATATTGAGTGCCTGTTTTTGATTATATTGAGTGTCTGATTGTTGATTATACTGAGTGTCTGTTAGTTGATTATACTGAGTTTCTGTTTGTTTATTATACTGAGTGTTAGTTTCTTGATTATACTAAGTGTCTATTTATTGATTATAATGTTTGTCTGTTTGTTGATTATACTGAGTGTCTATTTGTTGATTATATTGAGTGCCTGCTTGTTGATTATATTAAGTGTTATTTTGTTGATTAGACTGAGTGTTAGGTTGTTGATTACACTGAGTGTTAGTTTGTTGATTATACTGTCTTTTTGTTGATTACACTGAGTTTCTGTATCGAATTCTTACAGCACAATTGAGTCAATAAAAACTTCATCACGTTTACTAAATACTCAGATAATGCCGTTTTGTTGATCAGGTTAAACATCTTGTTCTTCTTCTGTTTCGTGGGTGTCAATGCGTTGTGGTGGTGCGATAGCTGCGCTATTTGACGCTACACATTCAACCTCGCCGTGGGTAGATGCCTAACTGTTGCCGTGGAAGCGGCCATTTTAAATTACTCGTATCGACTTTTAACTGCTAAAGGTTATTTAACGCGTGTAGAGTGGAAAGCACCAGACCCAGAGGTCGACCACAAAAAAGATGGATCGACGGAATACTGAACACATTAGGAAACAAAACAGCAGCAGAGGCGAACAGAAGAGCAAAGGACAGCAAATTATATCTCTCCTCAAAGCTTAAAGTAGCACAGTAGTTAGTGAACTGGACTACAAAGGACAAGAGATAGGGTTCGATTCTGACCGTTGGCTACCAGGTTCACCCAGCCTTAAGTGGATACCGGATTTTTTTCTGGGAAAGTAAAGTGGTACGAACGTAATACCGACCAAATTACTCGAAAAATCATGTGCCGAAGGACTATAAAAATTATGGTCTCTAACACCATATTCCCTAAACGCCCCTTGGCGTGACGGCCCTCTTTACTTACTTGACTCGACATTTAAAATCAAATGAAGAAGGAAAGTAGAAGAAGAATGTACGTGGGACCTCCTGTTTTTCGCCGTTATTCCGGAGCACCAGATATCAGATCTCATAAATAAAAGACCAAGGGAAGAGTTAAGCCAAGAAGAAACCACGGATTTAAAGAAATAATTACCCACCGTCCATGGAAGGATTCGAACCCACGACCTCCTCCTGAAGTCGAAGCCGTACTTCTAGACCACTGAATTCTCACATATCTTCTGTTATATGTGTCACAGCTTTTGCTATCTGTTTAAAATTCTCACTAAAAAACTACAGCGACAAGAACCACGGAAAATACTGGAAGTCCCCCCTCCCCCTCGATTAACACCACTTCTCACTCACTCTCACTCTCTCTGGTACACACACCCACTAACTCCAAAGTTGCATACCTTTAGCCATCAACTACAACCTTACAACTACATCTTTACCTTGCTACTTCCTTGTACATAGCCATGGACAAGAGAACTTAATTACTGCTTCAATTCAAATCTCCCTCAATGAAATTCGATTGATATTCAAAATATAATATATGTTTTAAACCCCTACCCCCCCCCCCTTTTTTTCCATGCCCTGTAACGCATAAGGCAAGGCTACATGATTATAGTGCACATCAGTCATTTTGAGGATGACGTCATCAGTAATTTTGCGGCTGGCGTCATTGGTAATTTTGTGGGTAATGTCATCAGTAATTTTGTGGGTGACATCATGAGTAATTTTGTGGGTGACGTAATCAGTAATTTTGTGGGTGACGTCATCAGTAATTTTGCTGGTGACGTCATCAGTATTACGGCTATGTCGAATTACTCCAGAAACAAAGTCCATGCTCAGGTAAGGCTGGGTGAACCCAGAAACCGTCATTCGGAATTGAACCCAACCTTCTGTCTTCAGTAGGCCAGTTCTCCAGCCTTTAAGGTGAGCGTGTGTGGCTACCGGAGGCTTTAATCGCGGTCAGGAGAGAAAGTAATAGAGTCAATGTCACGTGCCATGCACGTTGGGAGAGGCGACAAAGGAGGATAGGGGTGGAAGGTCTTCGCGGCGCTACGGGGTTCGTGCAACTAGGCTAAAAGCCATCTTCAGTGCATTCGCTAGTGTACTGCGGGTGTGATTCATATTGGGTAACGTACTGAGGAAATAATGTGAGCACTGTGGGGTATTTTTGTTGAGTGGACGTGATCTGAGCACTGTGGGGTTGTCATTGAGGAATGGAGATGATCTGTCGACTAAACTAACCATTACTCTAATGTGGCACCTTTGATTGCATCCACTAATGTTGAGACACATCATCGTAGATGTCACTTCCGGACTCGAATTGTATTCATAAATTACTCTCTAACACACTTCAGCACAGAATGACAACATTAGGATCACCCCCGAACACAATTCAACACAGAATGACATTAGAATCACACCGGAACACATTTCAGCACAGAATGACAACATTAGAATCACCCCCGAACATACTTCAACACAGAATGACAACATTAGAATCACTCTCGAACACATTTCAGCACAGAATGACAACATTAGAATCACCCCCGAACACACTTCAACACAGAACGACAACATTAGAATCACCCCCGAACACACAATACAGAATGACAATATTAGAATCACTCTCGCACACTTCAGCACAGAATGACAACATTAGAATCACCCCCGAACACACTTCAACACAGAATTACAACATTAGAATCACTCTTGAACACACTTCAACACAGAATGACAACATTAGAATCACCCTTGAACACACTTCAATACAGAATGACAACATTAGAATCACTCTCGAACACATTTCAGCACAGAATGACAACATTAGAATCACCCCCAAACACACAACACTGAATGCCAACATTAGAATTACCCTTGAACACACGGTAAAAAACGACAGACTCAAATTACTAATCGTTCAAATTATTAAAACACGAATCGTCACTCCCCTACCTTACCACTTACCTAAAGTAAAAGTAAAGTACCCCCCGTCACGCCAAGTGGCGTATAGGGAAATATGGTGTTAGTGACCCTATATTTTACAGACCTTCAGCACATGATTTTTTGGGGTAATGTGGTCGGTATTACGCCCGTGCTGCTTTTACTTTCCCAGAAAAAATCCGGTACCCATTTAAAGGCTGGGTGAACCCGCCGTCGGTTGGGATCGAACCCTACCCCTTGTCCGTAGTAGTCCAGTTCACTAACCACTGAGCTATCGCGGCTCCTACTAATTTTTAGGGAATTAGTAAAACCCAGGTGTCCTCGCCAGGATTACGAACCCCGGCTGTTGCCGTGGTAAGCCAACCGCCTATCGATTGCGCTAACCGGACACCTTACCACTTACCTACTCAGGTAAAATTAATGTCTCAAACAGACAGACAACAATTTTAGTTCAATCATGCAAACAAAATATGAAAAGGTCATCACGAAATGAGGTACCGCGGTTTCCGATATTAAACTGAAACAGTCGAACATTCCACACAAAAGATTTCAAGAGAGACTATTCCCACGTTACAATTCATACATTGTTGTTACAAACTAAGAATTCCCAATTATAAACGATCGACTTGCACTCAATAGAACTTACTAGAACAATTAACGACTGACACCTTCTATCTCACTATTCCTAGCGGATTATGGGACATTATTGGGAAACTGAAGAAACGTATAAAATTAGCAACTGTAAGAGGTGATTTAGGGAGCCCCGATAGCTCAGTGGTTAGTTAACTGGATTACAACGGACAATAGGGCGGGCTCGATCCTGATCGACGGCTTCCGGGTTCGCCCATCCTTAAATGGGTACCGGTTTTTTTTTTTTTGCTGGGAAAGTAAAGCGGCACGGGCGTAATATCGACCACATTACCCCAAAAAATCATGTGCCGAAGGTCTATAAAAATTATGTACACTAACACCATTTTCCCTATATACCTGGTGTGACGGGACTCTCTATTATATATTTATTTTTTTTTCAGAGGAGATGTATTTGTTTAAACGTGATGTGGTTAAGTTATGATTTGCCGTATGTATGTGTTTTAATTCTAGTATTAAGTCAGTCTTTACAGACTGTGTATATGAGTTACCAGTTAAACACTAGATAGCTTCTAATTCGTCTTCATCACGTAAGCTTACGTGTGGCGACAGAACAAGCCATGCTAGTAACATCCATATTAAAAGTTCTATCAACAGGAAAGGACATTCAGGAAAACTAACCACTATTGCCTAGCAGTTACCATCGGGAGAAGGAAAGGCTATTTGAGAAGATCCAGACAGAAACCACAAGCAGGGTGGGCCCGACAGTCCTGGCTGGCATCAACCCCCTACGAGAAGGAACATTTCTACGTCAAAGCAACGTCCAGCCTACCCAAGACGGAGTGTGTCAGCCACGGTGAAGGTTGAGGGAAAAATCAGGACACACTCCCATGTACGAAAACCAAACTTTCGACAGGCTCATTGTGTGTCATTATGTTGTTCTTACCCAATCCATCGTTATATAGGACAAAGCGAAAAGTTCGCATGATAAAAAGACTTGAAAGCTGAAGAAGAAGATGATGATGAAGGAAATGAAGAAGAAGAAGAGTCGCATAACCCTGGGGTCGTTGGAACAGCAGAGACAGACGTAGTCAACCTTCTTTATTTCGCTCTGTCTACAGTCGTTATTCCAGACTGTAAAGTCGAGGCCTGTCTATACTTTGATGTGTTCTTCCCATCTCCTTCTCTGCCTACCTCTATTTCTCACTCATTTCACAGTTCACTTGTGTTAGACAGTAGCTAATTTAACAACGTTAATCTCATTGACAATAGCTGTTCAAGATGCAGCTTGTGCTAGTTAACCTCTATTCTAACAACGTTAATCCCATTGATCATAGCCGTCCAAGATACATGCATGTATGTAAATGTAGTAGAAAAACAAGAAAGCAACAAGTTTATCATCATCAGTTGCATGTATGTCATTGTTATAGAAAATAAAGGAAACAACAAGTTTATCATTGGTTGCATGTATTTTAATGTTGGAAATCAATAGGAAAGGAAACAACAAGTTTGTCATCATTTGTATGTACGTTCTGGAATGCTATAGTTAAGAATACGATTGAAGAAGCAGAAAAAAGGAACAATAAATTTATCAACATTCATATACATTCTCACAAAATTTCCTTTAACAAAATAAGGAAACAAAAATTGATAAACAAGTGCAAATACCAAAGAGAAGACACTGTGATAACAGTTGTAAATAAGAGGAAGTAGCCGCAGTGATAAAAACTGCAAACAATACAGGAAATGCTTACAGGGATAAGAGAGATTTTAATGCTACCCTACAAAATGGGACATAGTGAACAGAAATATTTAAATGTCTGTCTGCTTACTTCCCTTGGCAGTGACGTAATTTCCGCGGCGTATATTTCTCGAAATTTCAACTTTGTCCATCCCTCACAGTAGCCAACACTTCAAAGTATCGATTCCCAGAGATTTACACAGACAGCACACAATTCACCCACTTCAGTTTTGCATAAAAATGTCCGTTATTCACGCACTAACCCGCGGCCAATATTTCTTTCACTCGCGCGTTCAGGCCCTCTTCATGGGGCTCGTTTATTCCAGGAAGTATTCAGAATAACCGGAATTAAGAATTTAGTTGTATCTATATTGAGATGCATCCGTGAATCTTTCAGTTGATTACAGAACTAGGAAAAGACTATTCAACCGGAAAATTGCAATTATGGCTGTTCAATGTTATATATGTATATATATATATCATCATCAAGTACCGGGCCTGCTGGCGAGGGTGATCATGTCTCTCCACAGCTTTCGATCTCGACAGTTCTTTATCATATCTGTTGTTGACCTTCTGCCAAGCCATTCTCTTAAGATGTCTGGTATTTTTTTCTCATTGCTTCCCTCTATCTCTTCATCCCTCAATTTTTCCAGTTGTTAAAATATATTCCAGTTGTTCTCTTCTCATTTCATGGCCAAAAAATAATGATTGTTTCTTCCTAGTATTGTAAATTAGCTCTCTATTTGCTTTGATCTCTTTCAGAACATTTTCATTACTCTTCTTAGCTGTTATGGAATTCTCAACATTCGTCTGTAAAACCACATTTCTACAGACTACAGTGATTTTCTTGTCTGTTGTCCTATTGTCCATGATTCACATCTATATTTAAGACTGGCTCTACATAGCATATATATATATATATATATAGGGAACGCAAATAATTGCAGTGCTGCGGTAAAACTTGTAGCAAGAGCAAGTAGTGGTGGTGTAACGTGCACTTCTACAATGTATGGTGACAGCTCTGCAAAAAATAAAGTGACACAACCAAATGCCGACGTTTCGGTCTCATGCGGTCTTCTTCAGAAAACGAGAACAACACATACGGACAAAGAATCAAAGATGAACTCTACTACATGCTCTAGAATGTGCGGACAGGCAACAAGGAGAAATAAAATGAGGGATAAGAGATTAAATGCAACCAAAAAAAAACAAAAACGAAATGGAGATGTTCTACATTTCGGAGGATAGAAATGGATTAAAAATAAAAAAAAAAAATTGTAAACTAAAATATATATACTGCGAGCAGATGACTGTGAGTCAAATGGGATGAGAAGATGTGAGAGGGATGGGAGGGGAGCGCGAAACGGTCACGTGATTAGACGAAAAGACGGATGAGTTTTTAAGGTGATAGCATGAAGAGTGAGATGCAATCAAGAGTGACACAAGCAACAGCAAAAAGTAGAAGTAGAAGTGTGCAATGTGGAGTGAAAACGAGTAAACAAAGCCAGGCGAGAGTCAGGAAACAAGAAGATAAATGAGGCGCAAAAGAGGGATTATGGAGGACTAGTCTACAGGATGGTAGTGTCAGACGGGAGTAATATAAAAGAAGGGATATAGAAATGGAATAAAACGAAATGGGGAGAGTAAGGTAGAATTGGAATATAAAGTGTCAGAATATGTATTGACAAGGATAACAAATGTAAGTGGAGAACAGGCACACAATAGCAGTGCCGATGTAATTATAAATATAAGTTTGTAAATAGGGATCATGATTTATGTGGAAAGGTGTCAACGCGCTGCGAGATATGTAATATAGATCCTGAATATCGCCTGCGGACATCACGTCAGGGTGTATGGAGCCAAAACAATTGCAGGGGAGTGAATAAAGGAGAGGAGAGAGTGGGGAAATCGGAAGAGATGGGAATGAACGGAGGAAATTGGAGGGAGAAAGATGGGTAATAGATTTATCATCATCCCCATCATCATCGAGTGCCTTCTCCAAAACGAAGGTTGGCTACCATGGATCGCCATTCTACTCTGTTTCTTGCTTTGATGGTGCAGGCTGTCATAGACTGACTTGTCCATCTTTTGATGTTACTCGTCCATGTTAATCTTGGTCTGCCTCTGCCTCTTTTACTTTGTATTTTCCCTTCCAATATTACATTTAGTAGGCTGTTGTGTCTTTTAACATGCCCCAAAAATGTCATTTGTCTTGTCTTAATTGTATTTAGTAGTTCTCTTTTTATTTTCAGTTGTTTTAAAAATTCATCGGTAATAGATTAAACATGAGAAAGGAATACATTGATGCTCCGTGGGGTAAGGTAACCGTTGCAGACGATTAGATGATTCTCTAAGGTATATATGCTCCGTGGGGTAAGGTAACCGTTGCAGACGATCAGACGATTCTCTAAGGTATATATATATATATATATATATATATATATATATATATATATATATATATATATATGGTGCCGAGATAAACCTGATAGTATTAGGAAGCAACTAAACACATAACGTTGCACGATATAGTACATGTTGTTGTTTACGAAACTAAGACGAAACAAATAACATTACATTGCCATTATTTATTCTCTATCAGCCGGAACTACTCGGAACTCTTTCTACTTAGTTATTTTGGAACAAAAGAGACGTCGGACAATGTATTGGCTGAAAGTAGTCAGCGACTCATTGTTTGCACCAGAACCAGTGAACCAAATCTGAACGAGGTACTACTTCACCTTTCAGCTGGGACACTGTGAGCATGCTAATAAATAGTGTCACGCGAACGGAGACGGATGGTAAATCAGGTACTTAAAAAAAAATCTATAAGTCGGATGATTGGGCCAAACGGCGAAAACAGAACAATTTGAACTAAACCACGATGCAACTTAATTACGTCTCCTTAGCGCCCTTTAAGATGGCGATTCTTAAGAAACTGTCATTCTTTTTTTTACTTCTTTCTTGTATCTAGTTGCTGATTCCTTTAAGCATCGCAGAGAATGGAGGTTGTTGTCAGTATACTATGGCCTCTTTAGATATTTGCTTGTTTGTTGTTTGATTCTCTCTTTTCATAAATGGAGCGACTTTCTTTGGCGTATCTGGTTTTTCGGTCAAAATGGAAATGTTTTGGTCTTTGCATATGTCTTTTATTACAATTATCCATCTTTTTCTTGGTCTTCCTCTTAACCTCTGTTTTGATGTCCATAGATATAATGCTCTTGATTATATTTGGTCTGGTTTCATTCTAAGTGCCCATACTATTTCATTTGTAGTTCGTATGTATATATATATTCCAGACATGGTTTAATTCTGATCTCTTCTCAGATTGGAACATTTGATACTCTACCTGACACTGTGTTGTTCGTTATTTTCCTCAAGCACTTCATTTCGGATGTCGTGATTTTCTGTTTTTGAGCTTTGTTCAATGTCCATGTTTGACATTGGTAGCATAATGTTGGTGTGAGGATGTTATTTATTTTTTCTCCCGTAGCTGTCAATGAAATATTTGGATGTTGTCTTTGAAGGCAGACATCTAGGACCCATGTTCGTGTCTAGCTCATTCATGTCACGTGTAAAAAAAAAAAGAATAAAGTGCCCCTGTCGCGCCAAGTGGTGTATAGGGAATATGGTGTTAGTGACCATAAATTTTGCAGACCTTCAGCAAATGATTTTTGGGGTAATGTGATCGATATTACGCCCGTGTCGCTTTACTTTCCCAGAAGAAAATCCGGTACCCATCTAAGGCTGGGTGAACCCGGAAGCAGTCGGTTGGGGTCGAACTCTACCTCTTGTCCTTTGTAGTCCAGTTCACTAACTACTGAGCTATCGCGGCTCTCCATGTCACGTGTACAGGCGTAGAAAAAGTCATGTGACAAAAGCTGTCCCCCCCATATGATTTTTATTCGAATCTAATTATCCCCCTTGGGGAAGTAACTCAGAAGTTCATGAACTGGACCGCTATGGACAAGACCGAGTCCGATCGTGATCAAAGACCCATAGGCCACTGCATTTAACTCCGCAAGTAGGGCGGTCCGACGTGATACTGACCATATCAAACTCAGAATATGCCATTGGTCATTACAAAATATGGGGACTAACACCGTATTCACCAACCGCTGTATGACGTGAAGGTTACTCTACACATTTTGTTTTGTTGCGTGTGTCCATCTTCCGTTTATTACAAACCATGCAACCATTTTAGTTGTTGTTGTTGAAGGAGAATGACCATCCCAGGATTTGAATTAATACGAGTTAATTCTACATACCTCTTTCTCTTAACTGATACACATTAATGCTACATACCTCTTGCTCTCAGCCGATTCACATTAATGTTACATACCTCTTGCTCTCAGCCGATACACATTAATGCTACATACCTCTCTTGCTCTCAGCCGATACACATTAATGTTACATACCTCTCTTGCTCTCAGCCGATACACATTAATGCTACATACCTCTCTTGCTCTCAGCCGATAAACATTAATGCTACATACCTCTCTTGCTCTCAGCCGATACACATTAATGTTACATACCTCTTGCTCTCAGCCGATACACATTAATGTTACATACCTCTTGCTCTCAGCCGAAACACATTAATGCTACATACCTCTCTTGCTCTCAGCAGATACACGTTAATGCTACATACTATTTGCTCTCAGCCGATACACATTAATGATGCAAACTTCTTGCTCTCAACTGATACACATTAATTCTGCATACCTCTTACTCTGACATGATACATATTAATACTGCATACCTCTTACACTCAAATGATACACATTAATTCTGCATACCTCATACTCTGAAATGATACACATTGATTCTGCATACCTCATACTCTGAAATGATACACATTGATTCTGCATACCTCATACTCTCAAATGATACACATTAATTCTGCATACCTCATACTCTGAAATGATACACATTGATTCTGCATACCTCTTACACTCAAATGATGCACATTAACTCTGCGCGCCTATTTATCTAAACTCACTTCTATTGCTTAAAGGAAGCTGTGACAGAGCACTAGTTAATGAACAGAAGACGACACTTCGTTGGCTCAGATCGACCAACTTCTAGGTTAAGTGCCACGTCACGCCAGATAGTGTTTTTCGCTACCCATCTCTATTCCTATCGAGATTTTCGATCTTATCCAATGATTCTATGCCTGCCAACTTTACTTCTCTTATAAGTGTTATTTTCAGTGTCTTCCTCTTTTTCTATATCCTGATATTTCCCACATAAGAGCCTATTTTGGAATTCTTTTGTCTCTTCGCAGTACATTTATCACCTTCTTAATCTACATTATATATATATATATATATATATATATATATATATATATATATATATATAGTAGTTTACTATTTTGAATGACTGACGAGTGAGATATATATTACCCTCAGGTCTGGGTGGGGGTGGGAGGGGGTCAAAACCTTAAATGAGCAACGGAAAAATTATTTTCTAGAAAAGATGCGGCTTGGCATCGTAATACAAGCTAATCATATTATTCATAAATGTGGTAATGGTTAAGGAAAATATGAGAAGTAAGTCAATGTTTCCTGTATTGTATGCTCAAGACGAGATGGAATCATTTGTTTATCTCGTTCTCTTCAAGCGGTATATGGCTTCTGTATACAATTTCTCGGCTTTACTGTTTCAGAACATATTCCAGTGAGTCGATGAGATCAACACACAAAGAAAATCAAAAACATACCGATAGATCGATGACATCAACATACCAAGAAAATCAAAAACATACCGATAGACCGATGACATCAACATACCAAGAAAATCAAAAACATACCGATAGATCGATGACATCAACATACCAAGAAAATCAAAAACATACAGACAGACCGATGACATCAACCTACCAAGAAAATCAAAAACATACCGATAGATCGATGACATCAACCTACCAAGAAAATAAAAAAAACATACCGATAGATCGATGAGACATACATACCAAGAAAGAAAATCAAACACATAAACCGATAGGTCGATGACATCAACATACCAAGTTAATCAAATGAGCCCCCCCCCCCCCCCCCAACAATTTCTCTCATCTACTTTTTTTGGAAAGGCAAGTATCGAACCACAGCAAGTATTGGAATCACTATCGACTACTGTCCTACAAAGCAAACAAAGACTGATTCCGTTGCCAGAATCGACTCCTTCGAGCCAAAGCGCTCAATGTAAACATAGTCGCTTGGCTGTAAGTGTTTGGACAAGATGGCCGGGACTGTTGTGTGTACTCGGAACCTGGGCTCCAATAGGTTCAACTTCAGTAAACCTTTCGAATTTAACACCTTTGTGAACAATGATGTGTGGGATAATAAGTTTATATATATATATATATATATATATATATATATCATCATCATCGAGTGCCGTCTCCGCATCGAAGATTGGCTACCATGGAGCGCCATTCCGCCCTTTCTCTTGTTTGTCAAGGTGCAGGTTGTCAAATGCTATGTTCATCTTTTGATGTTACTCATCCATTTTAGTTTTGGTCTGCCTCTGCTTCAATTACCTTGTATTTTCCCTTCCAATATTACTTTTAAATATGCTGTCCTATCTTTTAATATTCCCCCAAAATTTCATGTGTCTTGTTCTAATTGTGTTTAGTAGTTCTCTTTTAATTTTTAGTTGTTTCATCAGACTTCATCATTTTTAGTTGTTTCATAAGACTTCATCATTTGTTCTCTTTTCCTTCCATCCAATTCTACCTATTCTTCTATATATCACCATTTCAAAGGCTTCAATTTTCTGTTCCGTTTTCTTGTCTATATATATATATATATATATATATATATATATATATATATATATATATATACATATATATATATGTATATATATATATATATATATATATATATAAAATGAACAGCTAGCTGGTGACAAAAGAACTTTGTAGCGCCTAAAACTCTGATGTCTAGACGTGTATAGACATGACATGAAGCCTCTGAACATACGACCTGCAACCTGGGAAGAAATAGCTGCAGACCATAATCTTTTAAAAGACACTCTAAAGCTCCAATTCATGCAAGAAGCAGATTCATAGAAAAAAAGAATACACGGCGAAAGAAATGAAAAAAATAACATTCCCTAGGGGCGCTGGAAAATTCCACAGGCAGCTATGACTGGCGGAGACTAATGTATATATACATATACATATATCACCAAATTAACACTCAGAAATAAGATTCAAATTTACAAAAGTTGCATGCTTAGTACACTTCTATACGGATCAGAAACTTGGACTATCTATATAGGGAACCTACTTATGAATAGATATTATGTGCGTGGCCTTCGAAAGATTATGAACACCAAACGGCAGGGAATAGTAAACCACTATAATGTCTTCCAACGAGCCTTACTTCCATCATATTCCCAGACAAATATTGTATGGCGAACTTAAGGAAGGAATACAACTAAAGAGCAAAGCAATGCTGAGATATTAGGATGTTTCCAGGGTTTCTTTGAGTGAATAGTGAAAGAAACTGGGAAAATCTGGTTGCAGATTGTAGCGCATGGAGAACAAAAATAAAAAAACTGTCATAGCAACTCAAGGCAGTCTCTTCTACTTTTCAGCTCCCTGTGGAGCATAGGTCATTAACAAACACTTTCCAAGTCGTTCTGTTTCTTGCCATTATTTTAAGATCGGTCCATGTCTTCCCCATCATCTTTATCTCTGCCTCTATCTGTCTTCTCCAAGAATTCCTTGGTCTTCCTCTTTGTTTTTTCCCTTGGGGATTCCGAAAAAGGGCCTGTTGTGTAATACTCTCAGTTGGCTTCCGTACTGCGTGTCCTATCCAGCGCCACCGTCTTCGCTGTATTTTTTTATCCACTGGTATTTGACTGGTACATTTCCATAGTTCTATGTTAGTGAATTTGTCCTGCTATATCCATCCTTTTATTATGCGTAATCATACATTAATGAAAGTCTGTATCTTCATTATCGTCATTTTAGTTGTTCTCCGTGTTTCCCAAACATATAATAAGACTGACTTAACATTGGAGTTGCAAATTTTTATTTTATTATTTAACCTCATTTATCAACGCAGTGCTGATATCAAATTCAGAAGACAAAAGGCACAGGAGAAAGGAAACGAGGCCAGGCACAACGAATAGATCTTGTTGGTTATGCGGATGGTTCTGTCTATCTAATATTGACAGATTCAGCCACGAGAGAAGTTGTTCAGCAAAACAGCATCCAGCATAAGACACACATTTTGTTAAATGTATGATATGTGATGATGATATATATATATATATATATATATATATATATATATAGAGAGAGAGAGAGAGAGAGAGAGAGAGAGAGAGAGAGACAGAGAGATAGATAGATAGATAGAGAGAGAGAGAGAGAGAGAGATAGAGAGAGAGAGTTGCGCCCAGTAAGGCGTGGCGGGAATCTTTACTTAGTACGTTAGAGTTTATGAAAATTAAATTAAATACACTTACTATGTTTGTGGTGCACAATATAAAGATAAAACATCTGACAGTACAACATGTCATGGACAAAACCTGGTTTTATTTTCAAAATAATCAGAATAGGCTGGCAGTGATTGGATTTCCTGAAGGGCTATCGTCTTCCACTTCTATACGCTAAAACATAAGACAAGTACACTACGCATCGACAGCATTGGGCTAACTGTCTCTATTCTCATCTGCTCAGTAAAACTCACGACAAACTCCAGCAACTGGACTTTGTTGTAATAATACTTTGTTGTAATAATACATTGTCGCAATAATAATTTGTCGTAATAATACATTGTCGCAATAATAATTTGTCGTAATAATACTTTGCTTTAACAATACTTTGTCGTAATAATACTTTGCTTTAACAATACTTTGTTGTAATAATACTTTGCTTTAATAATACTTTGTTGTAATAATACTCTGCTTTAACAATACTTTGTTGTAATAATACTTTGCTTTAACAATACTTTGTTGTAATAATACTTTGCTTTAACAATACTTTGTTGTAATAATACTTTGCTTTAACAATACTTTGTCGTAATAATACTTTGCTTTAACAATACTTTGTCGTAATAATACTTTGCTTTAACAATACTTTGTTGTAATAATACTTTGTTTTAGCAATACTTTGTTGTAATAATACTTTGTTTTAACAATACTTTGTTGTAATAATACTTTGTTTTAACAATACTTTGTTGTAATAATACTTTGTTTTAACAATACTTTGTTGTAATAATACTCTGCCGCAATAATATTTTGTCTTAAGATTGTTATTGGTTATGGTTATGGAAGGCCTCGGTATCACTGCAAACGAATTAAAATCTATAATTGTCAACCGCCCGTGCCAGTGGAATCATCCGAATTACTAACTCATCTCCCAAACAAAGAAAGGTACTGTAGTCCCCATCGTAGCAGTCTCAGCACACGCCAAAAGACATAAGGCGAAAGTGAACACAGCCAACTGTTCCCTGTCATACGATATCATCATTCATCGTAAACCAGCGGGATATCGAAACAGGATCAAAACGGATGAGACACACAGCTCACAGTGTGCACAGAGCACTTAACTCAGTAGCTCCTGCAACAAGCCGGACTTGGAATATGAGGAAACTGCAAGAAGGAACACTTTTCAGACATAGCCTTCAATGGTTCCTGCCGCCTATCCACCATATACCATGGAAGTTCGCGTCCTCCCGAAAATGATGATCGTCGTAGCACTTGATGATGTTAGGCCATCGTTGATGACTCCAATTCCAAACATATAGACACACAGTGCTGGTAAGTTATCATTTCCAATCCAACAGAAGCCACATGACCTGTAGTTAGTAACACCACAGAGAGAATATGATTTTGTGACCTTCACTGATTCACTCTAGGATGTGAATGTGTAGTTTACACAAGAGGAGAAATCCTCAACTACAGTGATCCCATTTAAGGCAATTCTGGGATAGCACGGCAAGTCTCCTTTATAGCAGCAGAATTTGATGTTCTCTGCTCCCTTCTTGTAGCTGCTGCCACACGATTCTGATGTCTCATTAACTTGGACATCATTCAAGAACAATGTCAGATTAACATTCCATAGATCTGACTCTGCTGATGAAGTGCTTGGTGCAACAGTTGTATCAATCATACAGGAGGCTCCTGGATTGTGATCATTAATATCACAGACGGCATATGATGTTGTTATATTCAGTATTTCTTTCTGGGGTGTAAATATGTGGCACACACATGGAGAGTGGTTTGTGGTCACAGTAATCCCATTAAAGGCAATTCTAGGGTAGCATGGCATAGCTGTTTCAGAACAGCACAATCCTATGATGTTTTCTGTGTTCGCTATAAAGCTGCTGCTACTACACAATCCTAACCAATTATAGGTGTGGACATTATTTACTTGCAATGACAAAACTGCTTTGTTTACATCATAAACCTCTGGAAGCGAATCATTTATGGGACTAATAGTACCATTTATTCTTCCATCGGGGATATCTTCCTTGAGTCACCCCCAAAAAAGTCTTTGGTTAAAAAGCACATATGCTTTTGAATTAAACACAAAATGAGCCCACTGCATAGATTCAAAATGATCCTTGCCAATGCCATCCGTTTCCACAAGTTAGGTCCTTAGCTACCAAGGTCACAAACGAAGCCATCAAATTAAAGACTTTATCTACAGCGAAGGTTAACGAACTGTGAACAAACATTTATGTTCAAACTCTTGAATACATTTTCAAAAATCTGCCAACTCGCTGCAATAACAGATATCGTGGTGTTCAAAATAAACATTGCTTAGTCCATGGCTCGAATATAAATAAGCTGCCATTTTGGTGCGTCCCATGACGATTAGGGATGATTAGGGTATCTATCTTCTATCTTTTACATTTATCCCATTTCTGGGGCTGCCGGGGGACATATAAATAGGACTGGAAAATTAAGGCTTAGGAAAAGGATTAATAAAACTAAAACATCAGCAGAAAACAGCAGCGGCGCGTGTTCGACAATCAGGACAAACAAGGCGTCATGTCAGTTAAACGCAAGCTTCACATAACCAGTAATATCTGTTCTAATTTACCTAGATACGCTATCGAAAATGTGTAATTTCCACTTTTAAGCAAAAATTCTTTTGCATATTTGCAAACATTGTCAACATAGATTTTCTTGCCTTAAGAATCATACGTTCCCTAACGTTTTCAGCATAAAATATATGCAATACAATAATAATAATATAGGTTTGATGTATTGTTTCCTTGTCAAACTGTGACTTATCCACCAAAACTCTAGGAAATTGTGCTCAAATTGCGTGAGCGTTTATGGGAATATCGACGATATAAATAAAGACAGCAATGACAGTGACCTACCTCCGTAGCTCGCGACGTGCAGACCTTCTGACAACTTGAGCTGACATCGTCCATTAACAGGGAGCTTCCTTCTTGACACTAAAAGCCAGAAATAAATAAACAAATATTTCATCATTTCACTTAAAATTTCATGAGCTATTACTTAATATAACATTTCATTTAAGAAATGTCAACGCATCTATGCTTACTTAACATCATCTTATAGGACTGACGGTGAAGGGGATGAAGGAAAAATTCCTTTATTCATTGTCGGATCAACTTAGACAAATCATGAACTTCATAAATTACAATGAGATGTTTAGATTAATTCTCTTCACAGCTTAGTAAAGCCTATGTTTATGTAGTTATGGGAATATTAACCTGTCTATGTTTGCAATGTGTATCAGAAAGCCACAATAAAAATACAGCAGAAAAACATAGTGTATTTAAAACATCATTGTGTGTAGTAAAAGATAACGGCAAAGCAGGAGACTTGAATCGGCGTCTTAGCCTGCGAGTTTCCAACCATATGTGCTCGGCCGCCTATCCAGAAGTGTTCGGAGACTTCTGGACAGTGTCGCTTGAAGCATCGAAAATCACGATGCGAGTCGGCATTTCTCACCTTCCCAGAGTACTACCCTGGTACCCATTTCTGACAACTGCTGGGTTGACCGCGCGGGTATTATTTATCTAACCACGAGTACAATTCACACTGCTTCCAGCGGGAACAGAACACGGGTTGTCCGAACAGCGGTAGCCCAGTCAGGTGGTTTTCCCAACTAGGCTACCGAGGCCTCCTTCCTTGTGTGTGGTGTATACTTGTAAAAAATGTCTATTTAATTCCAGTAGAAATTTTTTTTTACTTTAATACTCTGCCTTTACTCAATAAGCAATAGTGCTGAGAAATTGTCTGGGTAGCTTTTGTCAATGTTAGTAGATGCAACAGAGTTTCCGGAATCTTCTTGATTTTCGATCCACTATTATGAAACTACCTGCGACCAACTTTTATCATTTTACAATAACTTGTGACTACCTGCAATAACAATTAATTAACTTGTGACCAACTTTTATAACGACCAGCTAACTTCTGCACCTTCTACAGCAATCAGTTAACTTGTGACCACCTTCTTTAACAATCAATTAACTTGTTACAATCTTTTTTACAAACCACATAACTTCATACCACCTTTTATAACACTCACATAACTTCTGACCACCTTTTATAACACTCAATTAACTTCTGACCACCTTTTATAACACTCAATTAACTTCTACCACATTGTATAACACTCAATTATTTTCTAACCACCTTTTATAACACTCAATTAACTTCTGACCCACTTTTATAACACTCAATTAACTTCTGACCACATTTTATAACACTCAATTAACTTCTAACCACCTTTTATAACACTCAAATAACTTCTGACCACATTTTATAACACTCAATTAACTTCTGACCACCTTTTATAACACTCAATTAACTTCTGACCACATATTATAACACTCAATTAACTTCTGACCACCTTTTATAACACTCAATTAACTTCGGACCCACCTTTTATAACACTCAATTAACTTCTGACCACATTTTATAACACTCAATTAACTTTTGACCACATTTTATAACACTCAATTAACTTCTGACCACCTTTTATAACACTCAATTAACTTCTGACCACATTTTATAACACTCAATTAACTTCTGATTACATTTTATAACACTCAATTAACTTCTGACCACATTCTATAACACTCAATTAACTTCTGACCACATTTTATAACACTCAATTAACTTCTGATCCAATTTTATAACACTCAATTAACTTCTGACCACATGGTATAACACTCAATTAACTTCTGACCACATTTTATAACACTCAATTAACTTCTGACCACATTTTATAACACTCAATTAACTTCTGACCACATTTTATAACACCCAATTAACTTCTGACCACATTTTATAACACTCAATTAACTTCTGACCCAATTTTATAACACTCAATTAACTTCTGACCCAATTTTATAACACTCAATTAACTTCTGACCCACTTTTATAACACTCAATTAACTTCTGACCCAATTTTATAACACTCAATTAACTTCTGACCCAATTTTATAACACTCACTTAACTTCTGACCACCTGTTCTAATAGCCAAGTAAACTGTGGTCGATTGTTGAAACAATTATATAAATTTGTCTGTAACTCGCATAGTTGGGATTGACGCTTGTTTTGGGTAATTCTGGAAATCCCTTCCAACCCGCAGGCCTTAGTAAAACTGTAGTTGGCTATGGCTCTATAGTTGGCTATGGTCCTGTTTTAACTGTTGCAGGGAATTTCCGCATCTGTTCCGTTGAGTTATGTCCTACCGTTGTTTGACGATCTACTATTATTGTATTATGAGGTTCCTATATTTTGTTGAAAAAGAGTTCTTAAATGTTATGTAGAGCCAGTTTTAACATATGGATGTGAATCATGGACAATAGGACAACAGACAACAAAATCACTGGAGTCTTTAGAAGTGTCGTTTTACAGAAGAATGTTGAGAATACCATGGACAGCTAAAAAGAGTAATGAAAAAAATTCTGAAATAGGTCAAAGCAAAACTAGAGCTAATTTCCAATATTAGGAAGAAACAATCATCATTTTTTGGCCATGTACTGAGAAGAGAACAACTGGAATATATTGTGACAACTGGAAAAATTGAGGGACGAAGAGATAAGGGAAGCAAAGAGAAAAAATACCAGACAACTTAAGAGAAGGGCTTGGCAGGTCAACAACAGAAATGATAAATAACTGTCGAGATCGAAAGTTGTGGAGAGACATGATCACCTACGCCAGCAGGCCCGGTACTTGATGACGATGATGATATTTTGTTGTTAAACTTTTATTAATTTATTCTCCTATAGATTTTACGTGCCTGTTTCTAACAAAATTTGTTTTATTGAAATTCTGTGGCTACAGTAATCTGTTTCTTTGTGATGTTGTTTGCGTGAAATTGTTTCTATTTGTTGCTCGTTCCTTAATTTCAATGTGTTTTTCTTCTTGTAAGTTTCTGTTTCTTGTGATTGTGTTTCAATGATGTCGGCTTGTTTTTACACGTGCCTGTTTCTATGTCGAACACGAATGTTGATTCCCAATGTTTATTTGCGAAGGTAATGACCCTGAACAACCTCGGTTACCTAATGGTGATGAGTTTGTCACGTGAGCTACGAAGATCCTTTGTGGGCCGGATCAACAAACATGAAATGCAGCCAATTTTTTTTGTTTATGACTTTCTCACATTTGTCTTCAATAAATCCTAACTGATAGATCAGATAGCTTGATTTTAATGCAATGGTTAAGAGCGCGCAGAGTCATCCAATACAGTTGTCACTCTCTCTCTCTCTCTCTCTCTTACTCCCTCTTACTATTTCTTCCTCTTGCTATGATCCTAGATTTACCCCCCACCTTTCTTCTTTGGCGCTTGTTTCTCTTCTTTTGTATCGATGCATTCCTTCATTTACACATTGCTGAGTGTCTTCTCTAATACATCTCAGTCAATCTCTAATTTTCACTCTCTGTCTCCTCCTTCAACTATCCATCCGGTTCTCTCACTCTTTCGTCATCTCCCTATCTCTCTCGCTTTGCATTACTACACCTCTCTTCGTCTCTTCAATTAATTAGTTGTCATTTCTTCTCGCTACTCTCAATCTAAATCTCTCCTTTTTCTTCTCTTTTTATTTTACTTACTTTCTGACTCAATATTTTTCAGATTCTAATTTTTCCCCCAAGTTTTTCTCTTGTAACTGAAATCCACTGAAAAGATCTCACCCCATTCCTAAGACCCGAGCTTTCACTTCCTTCTGAAAGGTATTCCAACACCCATCAACTGTTTCATTGCAACTTCCAGCTAATAGTAACTGTCTTGACAACAATGACACAGCCAATGCTTTTCGCTGACTACTAACAGACACAAATCTAGTGCTCGATGCTCCAAGTGAGGCTTTCTATAAGAAAAAGGGCTGCACTTTTATAGATTTATTGCCGTCATTCACAGAGTGCCCCAAGTCTGATTCTTCACTATTTGTTATCAATGTAATGCAATTCGGTCCCAATCTGATCAGCACAAGTTACATTTCACGCGCTAGTTTTATTTTTGTGGCATCTGAGAAAAATCATCATCTTAAAGTACCGGGCTTGCTGCCGTAGGTGACCATGCCTCTCCACAACTTTCGATCTCGACAGTTAGTTATTATTTCTGTTGTTGACCTTCTGTCAAGCCATTCTTTTAAGCTGTCTGGTATCTTTTCTCTTTGCTTCCCTCTATCATTTCGTCCCTCAATTTTTCCAGTTGTCACAATATATTCCAGTTTTTCTCTTCTCATTACATGGCCAAAAAAGGATGATTGTTTCTTCCTAATATTGGAAATTATCTCTCTTTTTGCTTTGACCTCTCTCAGAACGTTTTCATTACTCTTCTTAGCTGCCCATCATGGTATTCTCAATATTCTTCTGTAAAACCACATTTCTACAGACTCCAGTGATTATCTTGTCTGTTGTCCTATTGTCCATGGTTCACATCCATTTGTTAATACTGGCTCTACATAACATTTAAGAACTCCTTTTTTTGTTTCTATTGTCAAAAATGGATTACATAGTGTCTTCATCATAGAAAAAAGCTTGGCATAATTCCCGCCATTGAATACATAAAGTAAATAAACAGCAGATAAAATGGTTGGGCTACATAATACGACATACATATCAAAACAAACCACAATGAGCCTTTAATAAACGTTGCGAGAACACCCGACTCAAGGAGCGAGTACGAACAATATAGATGCAGAGAAAACAACTAGCTGTTGCCGGGCCCATGCAATCAATTGTTTTAAATAACTTCCAGTGTTTCTTGTACACACATTAACATATAGAGAAATGGTTTAGCATTAGTGAATAATGAGTTCATGTGAGTTACTCATCATCATCAAGTACCGGGACTGCTGGCGTAGGTGATCATGTCACTCCACAACTTTCGATCTCGACAGTTAGTTATCATTTCTGTTGTTGACCTTCTGCCACGCCATTCTCTTAAGTTGTCTGGTATTTTTCTCTTTGCTTCCCTCTATCTCTTCGTCCCTCAATTTTCCCAGTTGTTACAATATATTCCAGTTGTTCTCTTCTCATTACATGGCCAAAAAATGATGATTGTTTCTTCCTAATATTGGAAATTAGCTCTCTTTTTGCTTTGACCTCTTTCAGAACACTGTCATTACTCTTCTTAGCAGTCCATGGGATTCTCAACATTCTTCTGTAAAACCACATTTCTACAGACCCCAGTGATTTTGTTGTCTGTTGTCCTATTGTCCATGATTCACATCCATATTTTAAGACTGGCTCTACATAACATTTAAGAACTCTTTTTCTTGTTTCTATTGCCAAAAATGGATTGCATAATATTTTTCTTCCATGTGAGTTACTACTTGATATAATAATGACAAATTTTCTTCTTAAAACAAGCGCGTAAAGATGTGATTTTTCAGTTTACATACAGTAAATTAAACTCTTCCTGACTGGTACACATTTGGAAACATCTGGTTGCTCTGTGTACGTGTCATGGTGTGGTCAAACAGCCCGACCTAGCGTCTGACTTTTTGTGAAGATTCCCCTGAAAAAATTCCCAATTTTGCTGTGAAATCAGCTCTCCTTTCATTTCTATGCCATGTTCCTACTTCAGTCCGTTAACATCTGGTGCCCAGTTGCAGGTAGTCACTTAAAAGCACGTGTAATTTATCTTGAGTCGGGCGGATATGAGTGCTACTGTCAGTCTAGATTCATAATAATGGGGGGGGGGGCGTGTTAAAACTTAAGGCATTAGTTTCATTTCGGGTAAAGGTATTAGGCACTAGTTTTATATCGGGGTAAAGGTATTAGGCACTAGTTTTATATCGGGGTAAAGGTATTAGGCACTAGTTTCATATCGGGGTAAAGGTATTAGGTACTAGTTTTATATCGGGGTAAAGGTATTAGGCACTAGTTTTATATCGGGGTAAAGGTATTAGGCACTAGTTTCATATCGGGGTAAAGGTATTAGGCACTAGTTTCATATCGGGGTAAAGGTATTAGGCACTAGTTTCATATCGGGGTAAAGGTATTAAGCACTAGTTTCATGTCGGGGTAAAGGTATTAGGCACTAGTTTCATGTCGGGGTAAAGGTATTAGGCACTAGTTTCATATCGGGGTAAAGGTATTAGGCACTAGTTTTATATCGGGGTAAAATATTAGGCACTAGTTTTATATCGGAGTAAAGGTATTAGGCACTAGTTTTATATCGGGGTAAAGGTATTAGGCACTAGTTTCATATCGGGGTAAAGGTATTAGGCACTAGTTTCATATCGGGGGTAAAGGTATTAGGCACTAGTTTTATATCGGGGTAAAGGTATTAGGCACTAGTTTCATATCGGGGGTAAAGGTATTAGGCACTAGTTTCATATCGGGGTAAAGGTATTAGGCACTAGTTTCATATCGGGGTAAAGGTATTAGGCACTAGTTTCATATCGGGGTAAAAACGTAAGTCCTTATTGGGGTAAAGGCAAGAATGACGTATTGAAATGTCACACTGATGTACAGGTTAAAGACATAAGGCACTAGTTTGGTATCGGGGTAGGGGCAGAAAAATGCATCATGATGTATTAAAATGGGACGCGGCTGTAAAAGGGTAAAGGCATAAGGCACCAGTTTAAATATTGAGATAAAGGCTAAAATAAAATGCATCAAGATGTATACAAATGTGACGCTGGTGTAAAGGCACAAGGCACCAGTTTAAATATCGGGATAAAGGCTAAAATAAAATGCATCAAGATGTATACAAATGTGATGCTGGTGTAAAGGCACAAGGCACTAGTTTCAATATCACTCTTATTTAAATGTCTTTACTTCGAACTGGCGTCATTGTAGCAATTAAAAATCCTGAGTCGCACACGTCATGGCGACTGCTTGACCAAGCGGCCTTTATACCTCTGGTTCTATCGTTGCCCCCCAACACACACCAGCAATGGTACTATGTGTCGTAAAGATAGTTTTTTTTTTTTTTACTTCGAACTGGCGTCATTGTAGCAAAGACATACCCATATCCCCTCCACCGCCTGTTCCAACAACTATCAATGATTTCGTCTACTGATTGTTCCATTCCTGCATAGATTTAACATTATGCGTTTTTTTAAACACTAAGGTTAAAGCAAACATGAAGTGTTGACTATTTTCTTTTTTTTTTGTAATGTTTCTACTCCGCTCTTAGCAGTCACATATTAGAATCTGACAGTTAAGTAGTTTTGTCAGGCGGTAAGGCGCTGTATCATTGTGTTCTATCTATGTTGCAGGACTAACTACTGCAGGGCTAGCGACACACAGCTGATCAAAACTCACTTAAAACCCCACCTTGGGGCGCTGGTAACAGTCTGCTTCTAAACAATTTGACTGACGATGTGCACACAGCTGGGGTCATTTTAAATGTAGGACTTGTTGATTTGTAATACCCAAGTTAAGATGGGCACAGCCAGAAATGATAAACTTAGAGGGTATGTAAGAAGTCTTATCAACCAACACAGAACTGGAGTCGTCAGTCATTGGACACTACGGGGCATGATGAGGAGGGGATCTCAGCACCTATGGACATGTTCGGAGTGCAATTATGATGACCCGCAAATAACTCAATAGCTCAATAACTCAATAACAACTCAATAACTCAATAGTTCAATAACTCAATAACAACTCAATAACTCAATTCCACAACCACTAGGATGTCCACAGTGAATATTGCCTGTTGATATTGAAGAGCTCCTAGGACGGACAAGCGTCAATTTTCCCCAGTAGAATCAGATATATAAAAAGGAGCGTAATAGTTATATCTATATCACCATTTTTGACAACCTTGTAATTAGATTAGAATCACAATCCATCAGCTGCTGTAAAGGGGTAAAGGTATAAGGCACCAGTTTCATTATCGGGGTAAAGGTAAAATCTGTACGGTAACAAAGCATGTTTTCTTTAAACTGAACGGTAAAAAAAACAACATATTTTCTTTAAACGGAACGGTAACGCTACTTTCTGATCACTTCGTTGCTAAGTAAATATTGTTATCAATAAGGATCAAAGGGACAAGAAACCAGTTATAAAATGTACATCAGGCTATAAAATCTTAAAATCTGAGGTGGAAAAAGCTATAAAAGCATTGAAAAAGAGAAAAGCAGCAGGACCTGACAGCATACAGATAGAGATGATACAGGCACTAGAAGATTTAGGCATTGAAGTGATTACAGACATATGCAACGACATATACCACACAGGATACATACCAAATGAACTAAAAACATCAACTTTCATTGCATTGCCTAAAAAGAATGGTGCAGTTGAATGCAGTGATTTTAGAACAATAAGCCTAATGAGACATGTTAAAAAAATCTTGCTAAAAGTTATACAAGCAAGGATTCAGAATAAAATCAATACTGAATTAGATGAGCAGCAATTTGGATTTAAGAAAAATAGCGGGACAAAAGATGCCATATTCTGCATTAGAAAATTAATCGAAAAGTACACAGAAGTAAAGAAACCAATATATGCCTGCTTCATAGACTACACCAAAGCTTTTGATAGAGTACACCATAAACAACTTATAGAATGCCTAAAAGAGATGCATCTAGATGACATGGACATACGACTAATATGTAATCTATACTGGGAGAAAACAGAAATAATAAAATATAACAAAGAGAACTCTATACCCATTGATATAAAAAGAGGAGTAAGACAGGGATGCATCCTATCACCAAGCTTGTTCAATCTATACACTGAGCAAATCTTTAAAAACATCATAGAGATGCCAGGCCTACAAATTAATGGAAAGATAATCAATAACCTAAGATATGCTGACGATACTGTATTACTGGCAGAAAATCCTAAAGATCTACAACAATTACTTAATGAAATAAACATGACAAGCAAAAAATATGGACTAGATATTAATATCAAAAAGACTAAAACTATGATCATAAACAAAGGAAATAATCAAAACCCACAAATGGATATCAAAATTGAAGGAATAGACCTGGAGACAGTTCAGAACTACAGCTAACTTGGACATACTATAACCAGTGATGGAAAATGTACAACTGAAATAAACAAAAGAATAGGAATGGCAAAAAGTAATTTTAATGCCATGAAGAACATACTAACATCAAAACAAATAACACCAGGGCTAAAACTAAGAACAGCAAAATGTTACATATTCTCATATCTTATATCTTACATATTCCTATATGGTGCAGAAACATGGACATTAGACAAGAAAACAGAACAGAGAATTGAAGCCTTTGAAATGTGGATATATAGAAGAATAGGTAGAATTGGAAGGAAGGAAAAGAAAACAAACGACGAAGTCTTAAAACAACTAAAAATGAAGAGAACTACTGAACACAATTCAAACAAGACAACGGCGATTTTTGGGCCATGTTAAAAGACACAACAGCCTAATAAAAGTAATCCTGGAGGGGATAACACAAGGTAAAAGAGGCAGAGGCAGACCAAGACTAACATGGACGAGTAACATCAAAAGATGGACAAATCAGCCTATGACAACCTGCACCATCAAAGCAAGAGACAGAGTAGAATGGCGCTCCAAGGTAGGCAACCTTCGTTGCGGAGACGGCACTCGATGATGATGATGAAATATTGTTATAGTGAAAATTTAGGTAGGAAAATTCCCCAAATAAACATTGGTCAAAAAAGCATGTCTGGTGACATCAGATATTACGGGGATGCCGTGGTTTGGGAGTGAGTATTAAACTTACCAGCGCTAGACCCCTCCGTTCATGTTGGAAATAAAGGTGGAAAGGGGAGGGAGAGAGAGAGAGAGAGAGAGAGAGAGAGAGAGAGAGAGAGAGAGAGAGAGAGAGATAGAGAGAGAGGTACTTATTTTAATCGCTGCGAACATCTTCGCCAACTCTTCCATCCAGACATAAATGTTTTGTTCCCAGCATGGATGCTGGCAGTGTCCTGCTGGAATTGATCCACTATTTTGTCAACATGTAAAGACACAACCATTACAATGCAGATGTAATATTAACCTATTGTGATGCGCTGTGTTCTGCATATTATTTTCTGGTGATAGATTCATGCGTCTTGAGCACCCATTTTTTGTGTGTGATGAATTCACACATCTTCAGTACACATGTTTGTTTGTGTGATATATTCATACATCTCCAATACGCATTTTTTGTGTGTTATGGATTCACACATCTTCAGTACACATGTTTGTTTGTGTGATATATTCATACATCTCCAGTACGCATTTTTTTTGGTGATAAATTTATACGTCTTCAGTACGCTTCGTTTTTTTTAGACTTCTCTAACTCTTAAGAATGTTTCTAACTCCCGCTTCTATATCCCTCATTTCACATTCCCCTTTTCACGTCGTAACTGCTTCGTAGAAATCAAATTGCGGCAGGTTAAGTGTTGTTACTCATCAAAGATTTGCTGCCACAAATTATCGTCATTGCTCGTCTCTCTAGGCTACTGGGACACTAAGAATATTGGTACTGTCAACTACCACGTATGTAGTAAAAGGGGGGGGGGGGCTAAGGAGAATAGGAACAAGGTTTTCGATGGATCTAAGGTGTTCCCGCATCTTATATGAAGTCATCCTCAGTACTTTCTAAAGGGTAAAGGTAAAGGTAAAGTACGAGACTTGGACCGGCGTCTTAGCACGCGAGTTTACACCCATATGTGCTCGGCCGCATATCCAGTAATGTTTGGAGATTTCTGTATAGTGTCGCCTCAAGCATCGAAACTCAGATGCGAAGCAACATTCCTCACCTTCCCAGGGTAAAATACCCTGGTACCCATATCTGCCAACGGCTGGGTCGACCGTGGGGGTATTTTTTTTTTCCCAACCACGAGTACAATTCACACTGCTCCCAGCGGGAATCGAACACGGGTTGTCCGAACGTCGGTAGTCCAGTCGGGTGGTTTTCCCAACTCGGCTACCGAGGCCCCCAAAGGCCTTTCTAAAGGGTGTGGAGTGGACGTGATTCATACTGAGAAGGGTACAGATTCGGAGCACTATGGGGCTGTCCGTTATTTAATGAAGATGATCTGTCGACTAAACTAAACTTAAAAAAAAAAAAAAAAACAACCACCTATAGTAGTAAGGTTAGCAGTCAGAAGGGAATTACTGCAATTGTGTGACGTTTTCAGCTTTGAGAGCAGGGGCGGTTGGGTAAAATGACGTCAGCTGTCTATAGCTCGCGTAGCTGAAGATGTCACTATTGAGAGAGTTGTCTGCGATTCTCCTATCTGTCCATATCTCTGTCCGCTTACCGATGTATAGATAGTTGTAACTAAATCGCCTCGTGTCTTAGAGCAGACATAAACAACTATTATTTGTCATCGGTTATGATTATCAATTCACTGTCGTCTGCTTTGTAGCAGACTACCTTCAACATTGCTTTCTAAAATAGCCAGTGTCTCATTTTAAATTGTTTGACCTCCCTGAATAAGACCCCTTGACGAAACGTTGGAACTATCTATTCTAGTTTCCTTTTTTTATACGTCTTTAAACTGTATTATAAAGGAAAACATGTTTCCATCTTTAACTGAACGGTAACAAAGCACGTTTTCTTTAAGCTGTACGGTAACAAAGCACGTTTTCCTTAAACTGTACGGTAACAAGGCATGTTTTTCTTTCTCTTATGATACTTCAGTCCTTATATCAATCACCATGTACACGCCAGTTAACCAGGGGAACTGATAACGGAATGGGTAACATCATATTGCATTTACTTAATTTTCAACTAAAAGTGATTTTCACTTTCATTTTTAAATGGCAATTGTGGTCTAATCTAACATGAAAGACTTGGTCAGGGGTTGAACGGATCTCGCCTCCAGGAAGTTGAAAAAAACAACCAAGACAAAAGCTTGAAAGAAATGTGGTTTTCACTACAACATGTAGTAGTAATTGCGGCCTAATACACACAGAAGGCATAGTGAGCGGTTGAAAGTATTGGGCTTCAACAATATATATATCATAATTTGTCCATTCATTTCGCCTGCCGTTGGGGCTTATAGGACCGGAGAATAAAGGCCGCTTGTCCAGTGCAGTCGAGGCGAGGTGTTCTGGTCTGATGTTTTCTTTTACCTCCGTTAGAAAAAAAAAACGTTTGACCCTAACGGGGTTCGAACCCACGTCCTCCTGGTTGAATTGTTGATTGACCATGGGATCATGAACGCTTTTTTTCCCCTGCTAGGATTAAAGTAAACATTCTGATCAAAACACTGCGCGGTCACTGCACTTGGCTTGTGCCCCTTATTCCAAACCCATAGAAATAAGATAACTCTAGATAACTACACGGTTACTTGAGGACAGACACTAGGAAATCAATAAACAAGGTGGAGAAACTAGTGCGTGCAAGCGCAAAAATGTTACATGGCTAGAGAAATGCATGGATACGACAAGGGTCGGGCTGCAATGTAAACACAAACAGACAGATATTGGTGAAACGCCAGCTTTACTCACACATATTTTGTGGCATTGAAAACAGTACAGTGTTTTCTTAAGCTGGTTTGTTGTTGAGTCTGGCACTGTATACAAGTGAGTCACTGAGGCATTCACAGCTGAATTTTACGCGGTTTACTAACCATACGAACTATTGCACAGTTTGCAGTTTTAACTCTCGTATCTTTTACAGATTAATCATTACAATATTCACAGATAAGTAATTATTCCATGTCTTCCCCGTTATTTTTATTTCTGCTTCCACTTTTCTTCTCAAACAATATTGTGGTCTTCTTTGTCTCTTCCCCTGTGAATTCTAAAAAGGGCTATCGTTTAATACTCCTAGTTGGATTACGCAGAGTGTGTTCTATCCTGCACCATTATCTTCGTTGTATCTGTTTGTCCACTGGTATTTGACTGGTACTTTTCCATAAATCTACGTTAGTGATCGTGTCCTGCCATTTCCATCTTTTTTTTTCCTGCGCAAGCATCCATTAATGAAGGTTTGTATCTTCTATTCATCTTAACCAACACAAACAGTCCCTAAGAAACATCAGAAAGAAACAATAAACATTTTTTGAGCACATGACGAGAAGAATAATGTTGGAATATTTGGTAACAAATGGTAAAATTATAGGAAAAGAAATATCGCGGACGACAAAGAAAGACGATACTGGATAGCTTGGTCATGGCGCGGAAAACATTCAACAACAGAATTAATACGATGTTCTCTGGATAGAGAATCGTCGAAGGACATGATCACCTAAGCCAACCGTTATGGCACATGATGATGAAATCTTAACTGTTTCACTTACAACTAGTGTACTCCGTATGAGTTACTATCAGATCAGAAATTGACGACTATCTCAATGTGCTCACCGGAAGGGATAAATGAGACTACGTCTTGTAATCTGGAAGTAGACCAAGGTGATTATTTCTGCATCAACCAAGCAAAGATCCTGCAACAGTTTACTTTCTGTGTCCGGTAAATCGAACATAAAACAAAATATGTCATCGGTTGACATGATACAGGACAGAGAACTGGCGGCTTCCCGGGTGCTTAGAAATGTGAACGAGTTCCGGTACACAGAAAATAATGACCGTAACTAACAGGCTTGCTGTCGATCTGTGGTCTACCGTCTGCTACCATCTGTGTCCATGTTGTGAAAGCCGTGAAGGGTTCCAGGAAGTTCTTGCGTAAACTAGAGGCGCCCGCGTTGCTAGGATACAATAACATGGTTTTGCTTGACGGCTATCAGGATTTAAGTGCTGGGGCGATTTTGTAGAGTTCATAGAGAATATTCCAGCAGCTGGTTGCAGCGGTTGGGAGATACTGCCAGCGTGGCTCATTCCGGGTAGTTGAACCTCGGAAATGAATATAGTAATAAGTGAGAGGGCATTATGGGTACAAGATGAATGGAATTTACCGAGTAGGGAAATTGATGAGTAGCTTTTCTAAGACAAATAACTGAAATTGTTCAGCTGTAAGGTAGTGTATGAGTCTTCTATAGACGAACATTAGGGAAAGTGATATTTTTTAAAATGTATTATTTCACTGAAATAAAGCTTCGAAAACTGACGAGCAAAAAAATGTCTCTTATTATTTTTTTTAGAAAAAAAAATTTGTGAAAATTAAAAAGTAAAAGATTGTAAACAATTCAATTTTTAAAAAACATTGTAAAAAATTGTCGAGTTAAGAAGACCGTTGACTTTTAAGATATATTAGACGCTAGGACTTGTGGTCAGTGGGTTGGGTGTGTAGTCAATGAATGATACGTGTGGGTGTGTAGTCAATGAATGATACGTGTGGGTGTGTAGTCAATGAATGATACGTGTGGGCGTGTAATCAATGAATGATACGTGTGGGTGTGTAGTCAATGAATGATACGTGTGGGTGTGTAGTCAATGAATGATACGTGTGGGTGTGTAGTCAATAAATGATACGTGTGGGTGTGTAGTCAATAAATGATACGTGTGGGTGTGTAGTCAATAAATGATACGTGTGGGCGTGTAATCAATGAATGATACGTGTGGGTGTGTAGTCAATAAATGATATGTGTGGGTGTGTAGTCAATGAATGATACGTGTGGGTGTGTAGTCAATGAATGATAAGTGTGGGTGTGTAGTCAATGAATGATACGTGTGGGTGTGTAGTCAATGAATGATACGTGTGGGTGTGTAGTCAATAAATGATACGTGTGGGTGTGTAATCAATGAATGATACGTGTGGGTGTGTAGTCATTGAATGATACGTGTGGGTGTGTAGTCAATGAATGATACGTGTGCGTGTGTAGTCAATGAATGATACGTGTGGGTGTGTAGTCAATGAATGATACGTGTGGGCGTGTAATCAATGAATGATACGTGTGGGTGTGTAATCAATGAATGATACGTGTGGGTGTGTAGTCAATGAATGATACGTGTGGGTGTGTAATCAATGAATGACACGTGTGGGTGTGTAATCAATGAATGATACGTGTGGGCGTGTCGTCAATGAATGATACGTGTGGGTGTGTAGTCAATGAATGACACGTGTGGGTGTGTAATCAATGAATGACACGTGTGGGTGTGTAATCAATGAATGACACGTGTGGGTGTGTAATCAATGAATGATACGTGTGGGTGTGTAGTCAAGTAATGATACGTGTGGGTGTGTAATCAATGAATGACACGTGTGGGTGTGTAGTCAATGAATTATACGTGTGGGTGTGTAATCAATGAATGATACGTGTGGGTGTGTAATCAATGAATGATACGTGTGGGTGTGTAATCAATGAATGATACGTGTGGGTGTGTAGTCAATGAATGACATGTGTGGGCGTGTAGTCGATGAATGATACGTGTGAGCGTGTAGTCAATGATACGTGTGGACGTGTAGTCAATGAATGATACGTGTGAGCGTATAGTCAATGATACGTGTGGACGTGTCATGATAGTTATTGACTTATATTTAAAAGAAGAGTTTTACAGCACTCAGAATAGAATTCTCACATAAGTTTTAAATGTTTTTCTCTATCTAACTGTCTGTCTGTCTGTCTGTCTGTCTGTCTGTCTGTCTGTCTGTCTGTCTGTCTGTCTATCTGTCTAACTGTCTGTCTGTCTGTCTGTCTGTCTGTCTGTCTGTCTGTCTGTCTGTCTGTCTGTCTGTCTGTCTGTCTGTCTGTCTGTCTGTCTGTCTGTCTGTCTGTCTGTCTATCTCAAAAACAGAAACCTTGCGTGCTAAAATGGCACATATTTTGCAGAGATCACTGCTCTAAAATCCATGGCTGTTTCCATAACAATACTTTTTACAATGACAGCTTGTGAAGCCATCGATTAACCTCCTTATTCGCCAGTTTTTCTATAGATTATGTTAAATTTGAACACAATAGTTTCTGTGGTTTGCAGGTTACATACTCTCCTAACCCATTCTTTTCGTTACTTTATTCTGTTATCCTTTAACTTCGCTAACTGTATCCTAATAAATTATTTTACTTTTGCTTCAATGGGTTTTGCCACCATCGTTCAGCGGAGAAAGAAAAACAGGATGCTGTGGTAACACCTTTAATTTGTCGTCCCACTGTTTAAAATAAAAATAAATAAATAAACCAAGAAATGGTAACAGAAAGGCATGAATCTTTCTCTTAAGTTATAAAGTTCGCAACTAAAATTAAAGCAGTAGATTTTTCCTATTTTTGTCCTCAAACCTTATACTGCACTAAAACTAAACTTTTGTCAACACATCTCCTACTGCACTAAATCTAAACTTTTGTCATCACATCTCATACTGCGCTGAATCTAAACTTATGTCACCACATCTACTACTGCACTAAATCTAAACTTATGTCACCACATTTCATACTGCACTAAATCTAAACTTTTGACAACACATCTCCTACTGCACTAAATCTAAACTTCTGTCACCACATCTCCTACTGCACTAAATCTAAACTTATGTCAACACATCTCCTACTGCACTAAATCTAAACTTTTGACAACACATCTCCTACTGCACTAAATCTAAACTTATGTCACCACATTTCATACTGCACTAAATCTAAACTTATGTCACCACATCTCCTACTGCACTAAATCTAAACTTTTGACAACACATCTCCTACTGCACTAAATCTAAACTTCTGTCACCACATCTCCTACTGCACTAAATCTAAACTTATGTCAACACATCTCCTACTGCACTAAATCTAAACTTTTGACAACACATCTCCTACTGCACTAACTCTAAACTTATGTCACCACATCTCCTACTGCACTAAATCTAAACCTTTGTCATCACATCTCCTACTGCACTAAATCTAAACTTTTGACAACACATCTCCTACTGCACTAAATCTAAACTTTTGTCAACACATCTCCTACTGCACTAAATCTAAACTTGTGTCCTCAAATCTCCTGCTGCACTAAATCTAAACTTTTGTCAACATATCTCCTACTGCACTAAATCTAAACTTTTGTCATCACATCTCCTACTGCACTAAATCTAAACTTTTGACAACACATCTCCTACTGCACTAAATCTAAACTTTTGTCAACACATCTCCTACTGCACTAAATCTAAACTTCTGTCACCACATCTCCTGCTGGCTAACTCTTCAATAACTCCCCGGCACGTTTGAACAAACCTGAGCCGTTTCTTCTAGTTTCTGAGATGCTCTTACAGGACAAAGATTACGGCCGCCAATCTGGTAGTCAAATCGTACAAGCGGGCATCAGGTCAATTGGCTACTAATCCTCACTTGACAAAGATGTCGAGTAATCTGAACCACACGAACCAGACAGTCGTCTCGAGAGATAGCAAGCAATGTTATGTTTGTCAAGACTGACATCGCATAATATGTAACTTGAAGTCCTAAATTATGACTTTTAACAGCATTTGGTCACGCAAATCTACACTTAGTCAAGAATTCTGGTTTCGTGTTAGTCAAACCTGTCGCGGCCTATTCTGAAAGTCAATATTGGAAATATTTACAAACTCAGTAGTACGACCAGTGTCAGAACGATTGTTTTAAATGAGGCCATTTTGGTAAATAATTAATTTTTATGATTTGGAAGTCTCAACAAATAAATCAACAGGCACGATCTGGCGTGTTACTTGTAAGGCAAATCAAATTTACATTAGGCACAGTTAGCTCTTTCAGTACAGAAGATTTTTATTAATTCAGCGGTAGAGATTTCAGAGATACAATGTTTAATCATTTTAAATATTAATCTACATGTTTATATTTATATAAAGCTTAATATATGATATCTGGATTTGTAGATAATTAAACAAGTAACTAGATTTCGTAAATGCCAAGATGATACAAGAACTGCAAAAAGAATATGGTTTGATGACACTTTGCAATAATCAAATCGAGAGTGGCGCACTGTGCGGCTAAACGTACGCTACCGAAATCGACATGGCACGTCGAAACGTACAGAAAGAGTTAATATTGACATTGGTATCAAGAGTGGTTAAAGTAAGAAATAATGGTTTAGCTCATGAGTACACGTGCACTTGCAAATTAAGGGGCAGAAAATAATGACTTAGGTTTTCCATTATCTTATGAAAGGGGTAACACATTTCTGGAGCTACTTATAGTGCATGTCTATTGCATTTCGTCTGTTAAATTTATTAAATAAATATCTGAAGGAAAAACATTGTGCAGATAAATTATCCCACAACTCTGGTTGGTTGGTTAGCTCTGAGCTCTGTGTTCGCCATCTTGGCGAGGCACTGCTCAGTTTCACATGTGTCGTCTAGTTATATTATACCACGATTGCTGTTTAAAAAAATTGTATTAGTTGAAACAGCTTTTTTTTTTGTTAACTAAAATTGAGAAATTCTGGTAATTTCTACGCTTAACTATTTCAGTTAAAAGTCAACTAGTGAAGTGTTTAGGCACTAGTATTTTGCCACAACGGATGACTTATAATTTTTGTTTCGTGCCTCGGGACACATTTTAATTACACATATTTTATTCTACTGTAAATAATTGTTTTGTACTTTTGACTTCATTACATTACGTTAACACATCGACTTGTATGGTTCTCGCTGTGTTTTTTAGTGTTCTTAAATTCATTTTCTCCTGTTTTTGTGTTCTAACATTTGATGTCATATTTTTATATTCTCAAATTTGTTGTGTCATCTTTATTTATTCTCAAATTTGTTGTCTCATGTTTTATATATTCTCAAATTTGTTGTCTTATGCTTTATATATTCTCAAATTTGTTGTCTTATGCTTTATTTATTCTCAAATTTGTTGTCTTATGCTTTATTTATTCTCAAATTTGTTGTCTCTTGTTTTATATATTCTCAAATTTGTTGTCTTATGCTTTATATATTCTTAAATTTGTTGTCTTATGTTTCATATATTCTTAAATTTGTTGTCTTATGCTTTATATATTCTCAAATTTGTTGTCTTATGTTTTATATATTCTTAAATTTGTTGTCTTATGCTTTATATATTCTCAAATTTGTTGTCTTATATTTTATATATTCTTAAATTTGTTGTCTTATGCTTTATATATTCTCAAATTTGTTGTCTTATGTTTTATATATTCTTAAATTTGTTGTCTTATGCTTTATATATTCTCAAATTTGTTGTCTTATGTTTTATATATTCTTAAATTTGTTGTCTTATGCTTTATATATTCTCAAATTTGTTGCCTTATGTTTATATATTCTCAAATTTGTTGTCTTATGCTTTATATATTCTTAAATTTGTTGTCTTATGCTTTATATATTCTCAAATTTATTGTCTTATGCTTTATATACTCTCAAATTTGTTGTCTTATGCTTTATATATTCTCAAATTTGTTTTCTTATGTTTTATATATTCTCAAATTTGTTGTCTTATGTTTTATATATTTTAAAATTTGTTGTCTTATGTTTTATATATTCTCAAATTTGTTGTCTTGTGTTTCATATATTCTCAAATTTGTTGTCTTATGATTCATATATTCTCAAATTTGTAGTCACGTGTTTTTAATTTTGTCCAACAGGTGCCGTTGATGTTGACCTGTCAGTTTTTTTTTGTAACCTATTCATGTCCACAACAGGAAATTCACTAAAGTTCCTTTAAGTTTAAAGCCCCTTACGGTAAACTCCACAAAAGTCACTAAAAGTTTAAAGTCTTCAGCAGAAACCTACCAGTCACTAAAAGTTTAAAGTTTTAAGCAGAAACCTGCAGGTCACTAAAAGTTTAAAGCTTTGAGCAGAAACCTGCAGGTCACTAAAAGTGTAAAGCTTTGAGCAGAAACCTGCAGGTCACTAAAAGTTTAAAGCTTTGAGCAAAAACCTGTAGGTCACTAAAAGTTTAAAGCCTTCAGCAGAAACCTGCAAGTCACTGAAAGTCTAAAGTTTTAAGCAGAAACCTGCAGGTCACTAAAAGTTTAAAGCTTTAAGCAGAAACCTGCAGGTCACTAAAAGTTTAAAGCCTTCAGCAGAAACCTACAAATCACTGAAAGTTTAAAGCCTTCAGCAGAAACCTACAAATCACTGAAAGTTTAAAGCCTTCAGCAGAAACCTACAAGTCACTGAAAGTACCGCAAGTTTACATCCCCTAACTGTAAACTCATAAGAGTCTCTGAAAGTTTAAGCCCCCTAACTGTAAACTCATAAGAGTCTCTGAAAGCTTAAGCCCACTAACTATAAACTCATAAAAGTCTCTGAAAGTTTAAGCTCCCTAACTGTAAACTCATAAGAGTCTCTGAAAGTTTAAACCCCCTAACTGTAAACTCATAAGAGTCTCTGAAAGTTTTAGCCCCCTAACTGTAAACTCATAAGAGTCTCTGAAAGTTTTAGCCCCCTAACTGTAAACTCATAAGAGTCTCTGAAACTGAAGAGTTCCCCCTAACTGTAAACTCATAAGAGTCTCTGAAAGTTTAAGTCCCCTAACTGTAAACTCATAAGAGTCTCTGAAAGTTTAAGTCCCCTAACTGTAAACTCATAAGAGTCTCAGAAAGTTTAAGTCCCCTAACTGTAAACTCATAAGAGTCTCTGAAAGTTTAAGCCCCCTAACGGTAAACTCATAAGAGTCTCTGAAAGTTTTAGCCCCCTAACTGTAAACTCATAAGAGTCTCTGAAAGTTTAAACCCCCTAACTGTAAACTCATAAGAGTCTCTGAAAGTTTAAACCCCCTAACTGTAAACTCATAAGAGTCTCTGAAAGTTTTAGCCCCCTAACTGTAAACTCATAAGAGTCTCTGAAAGTTTTAGCCCCCTAACTGTAAACTCATAAGAGTCTCTGAAAGTTTTAGCCCCCTAACTGTAAACTCATAAGAGTCTCTGAAAGTTTGAGCGCCCTAACTGTAAACTCATAAGAGTCTCTGAAAGTTTGAGCCCCCTAACTGTAAACTCATAAGAGTCTCTGAAAGTTTAAGTCCCCTAACTGTAAACTCATAAGAGTCTCTGAAGGTTTAAGTCCCCTAACTGTAAACTCATAAGAGTCTCTGAAAGTTTAAGTCCCCTAACTGTAAACTCATAAGAGTCTCTGAAAGTTTAAGTCCCCTAACTGTAAACTCATAAGAGTCTCTGAAAGTTTAAGCCCCCTAACGGTAAACTCATAAGAGTCTCTGAAAGTTTAAGCCCCCTAACGGTAAACTCATAAGAGTCTCTGAAAGTTTAAGCCCCCTAACGGTAAACTCATATGAGTCTCTGAAAATGTAATGCATTCAACAGTAAACCCAAAAGAGACATTGAAAGTTTAAAGCTCCTATACCGTTTTTTTTTTCTTCTATGCTGACTGGTCGATGACTCAATACGTCGTCCGTCCTTAATTTGTCGCTAATACGACGCTATAGCGTTGTCGTGGTTTATAGCTGGATATGATACCTAATCATTTTGATTGAACACATCCGACATCAGTAAGACTTTTTTTGTTCCGGGTTGCCTTTCCTTTTTCATCCCTATTTGTTTGGACAGAGACTATTAGTCCGTTTCGTGAAGGTGAGCCTGATCATTTTATGGTTCGTTGATCCTGACAACAGTCAATTATGAGTCGCTGACCACATTACGCCCATGCGCTGTCGAACGTCCTAAGCCCCTTATATTCTATTCACTCGTTTCTGTCACAGATATTGCTTTCATATATGAGACAATGAGGTATAGATATTCAGGATAACTGCTCTAACGTTCGTAAAAAACATAATCTCTAAAGAAAGAAAGAATTCAAACAAAACGTAATGATCTTAGCGGGGATATGATAAAGACAATAGGTCGAATTGCAAATAACATACGCGCTACACTAAAATTGAGTTCACGTCATTACATTGCCAGTTAGACGAAATGTTGATGCCAGTACACGTGACACCGTTTAGTTTGCCTGTAGAACAAAGTGCTATCACACGAGCTGATGAGCGAGGGTCTATTCTTTTTATAAAGTTCCTTGGGTGTTTTAAAAAACAAAACCTCCACAATTTCACATTTTAGAGATATTATTTATTTTATCTACACACCTAAATGATGTGATACGATTAAACGCTTCTCATGAAATATATGCTGCTAACTAGAAAAGGAAATGAAATTCCTCAGCTGGTATCCTCAGATACCAACATATGGTAACACATATGTAACCACACAAGTATTCATTCTCGTCATCATCATCATCGAGTGCCGTCTCCGCAACGAAGGTTGGTTTCCATGGATCGCCATTCCACTCTGTTTCTTGCTTTGATGGTGCAGGTTGTCATAGATTGACTTGTCCATCTTTTGATGTTACTCGTCCATGTTAGTCTTGGTCTGCCTCTGCCTCTTTTACCTTGTATTTTCCCTTCCAATATTACTTTTAGTAGGCTATTGTGTCTTTTAACGTGTCCCAAAAATTTCATTTGTCTTGTCTTAATTATATTTAGTAGTTCTCTTTATTTTTAGTTGTTTTAAAACTTCATCGTTTGTTTTCTTTTCTTTCCATCCAATTCTACATATTCTTCTATATATCCACATTTCAAAGGCTTCAATTCTCTGTTATGTTTTCTTGTCTAATGTCCATGTTTCTGCACCATACAGGAATATTGAAAAGATGTAACATACGTCATTCTCGTATTCTTATATAAATCCCAGTTCCCATTGTATTTTGGTTCTTTAAACTACCTTTAACACTCGGATGGTAATGCTAAGACAACTTCAAGAGTTATCGACTACGAGTATCTTACAATATGGCGTTTGAATAGAGGTGAAACGTAACGAATTGCACAAAATACACTTGTCACACTAGGATTGATTATGTCCTCTTGACTATACTGTTTCTTTTGTGTACTATATTTTTATTAGTCATAAAATGAAATTACCCAAACTACATTAACCCATTAATTACATTAAAACATTATTTCTTAACACACTGATAGGAAATGTTCTAAAGTAATATAACGGCAATAAAGCCACTTTAAAAATAGGTTGCTTCAGCAACGGGCAATAACACTAACTATTGGAGCTGGGTTGTCTAGAGGTGTCACATCGACCTCAAGACTGGAAGGAATCGGGTTCAAAGCTCATCACAAACGGTGGTGACTTTTCAAAATTAGGAAACAATTAATCCGTGATGTCTTAATGATGTTACCCTTCCCTGATCTCTTGGGTAGTGTGATCTGATCTGTTGCTGTCTCTGACAACGCAATCAAAAAGAGGTCTCGTGTGCACTTGCGCACGTTAAATAAATCTTTGCAGTTAAAATCGAAAAGAGCAGGCCATAAATATGACAGCTGACGGGAAACGTCAGCAGATATAAACTCACACAGTGGATTCAATGGCTGTCTGCACAATTATCGGTAATGTGGGTCGGTATTACGCCGCTCTCTTACCAGAACAGAACATATGATGTCTATTACAGAGGCTGGATGAACGCTGAAACCGTGTGAGTAGAAAGAAAATGACACATTGAATTGAACCCTGAGCCTCGTGATGAATAGACGTGGGCGGTAACCACAACTTCCAGTTTAGCCTAAATATAACTTAATGTAAGACAATGTTTAGACTCCATGCATTCACCATTTGAACTGTAGTGAAGTAACGGTACAACGACCTAAGTTTAGAGTATGTGCAGGAACAGAATTAAAAGAATAAAATTGGAGTAGAGAACTAAGAGAACTCGAACAAAATGATGATCAGCATCAACATCGTCAGGTCACATGTCCTTTGAAGAACGTTGCATTGAAGAACAGCCCGTTTGAAAGAATCTCTGTCTCCAGCCAGATCTCCCACAGAACATTGCATTTACCACAGCTCGTTTGAAAGAATCTCTGTCTCCAGCCAGATCTCCCACAGAACATTGCATTTATCACACCCCGTTTGAAAGAATCTCTGTCTCCAGCCAGATCTCCCACAGAACATTGCATTTACCACAGCCCGTTTGAAAGAATCTCTGTCTCCAGCCAGATCTCCCACAGAACATTGCATTTACCACACCCCGTTTGAAAGAATCTCTATCTCTAGCCAGACCTCCCACAGAACATTGCATTTACCACAGCCCGTTTAAAAGAATCTCTATCTCTAGCCAGACCTCCCACAGAACATTGCATTTACCACAGCCCGTTTAAAAGAATCTATGTCTCTAGCCAGACCTCCCACAGAACATTGCATTTACCACAGCCCGTTTAAAAGAATCTATGTCTCTAGCCAGACCTCCCACAGAACATTGCATTTATCACAGCCCGTTTAAAAGAATCTATGTCTCTAGCCAGACCTCCCACCTCTTCTGTTGCCATGTTCAGGGTCTCCCTGATATCTTGAAATCACTATCTTCTAGGTCTGTCCCAGATGAGTCGTCCAGGAACTATGCCTTCCATTAATGTCCTTCCCAGCATGCAGTGTCTTTTGACGCTGCCAGGTATTTTAATTTCCGCTGTAGAATTCTATTTATAAGACAGTTCATTTTAATGTTTACAACGTTTAATATATCATTATTGCTCTTCTTTCATTATTAAAAGCATCTTAAGGATTTTTCTGTGGCATATTGTTTTGAATGAATTGATTTTCTTCCTTGCTGTTTGTCAGATTGTCAATAGAATGTGAAAAAAAAGTAAAGTACCCCCGTCACGCCAAGTGGCGTATAGGGAAATATGGTGTTAGTGACCCGTCACGCCAAGTGGCGTATAGGGAAATATGGTGTTAGTGACCCTATATTTTACAGACCTTCAACACATGATTTTTGGGGTAATGTGGTCGGTATTACGCCCGTGCTGCTTTACTTTCCCAGAAAAAAATCCGGAACCCATTTAAGGCTGGGTGAAAGCGGAAGCCGTCGGTTGGGGTCGAACCCTACCCCTTGTCCTTTGTAGTCCAGTTCACTAACCACTGAGCTATCGCGGCTTAATAACCTGAGGAGTTCATAAGAAAGTTCATCTTAGCATCAATTATCGAAGAACACGCAGATGTTCAACAGATGAGATGTTCATTTCAGTAAATGCTTAAGTGACTGGTTTGTTTACTGAAATTTGTAGAATCGGTAAAGTATCGCTCCTCATGAATATTTGTGAACAGAGATAGTGCAAGCGATGCGATGATTGTCACCACTGAGATGGTATGTCTAGGAAAACTCTTGGAGTGGACAGACAAGGCATAATTAGAAATGATATTGTAAGAGAAACAGTAGGTATTGAACCAATCCTATGTTACATACGTAAATAACAAATAAACTGATTTGCCCAATTAGGAAAAAAAAATATCGTTTGATTCCTCACCCTACAAAGCATATAATAAAATAGAAGACGGGAGAAGAGCAAGAAGCAGACCTAGAGTAAGATGGTCAGACAACATCAAAGAAACGCAACAAAAATAGAAATTGAAAATGACTAATTCTGCGAAAAAGAAGAGAACTAGAACTTTATATCTCCCTCGCCACCCAAAAGGGTACAAGAAGAAGTGAAGAAAGAAAGAAAGAAACAAACAAACAAACAAACAAACAAACAAACAAACAAACAAACAAACAAATAAACAAAAAAAACAAAGAAAGAAAGATGTGATGACTAGAATATATTTATTATAAGACAGAGGACTTGACAAAGTTTGGTTCATATAATTTAACGAGGTAAGAACGAACAAATATATCGTTATATAGAGAAGTTAACAATACACAACTCCAATATAACTTTTTGGTAAGACTTCACACAGGAAATTAGTTTATTGTAAATATAATTCTTCACTAGAGTAATGTGTTCACTGTAAATAAAGTTAGTACTGCAATAATGAGATTATCGTTAATAGATTAACTGCTGCAATGAGATTATCGTTAATAGATTAACAAGTTCAATAATGACATTATCGTGAATAGATTAACAGCTGCAATAATGGTATTATCGTGAATAGATTAACTGCTGCAATGAGATTATCGTTAATAGATTAACAAGTTCAATAATGACATTACCGTGAATAGATTAACAGCTGCAATAATGGTATTATCGTGAATAGATTAACCACTGTAATAATGCGATTATCGTGAATAGATTAACCACTGTAATAATAAGATTATCGTGAATAGATTAACCACTGTAATAATAAGAGTATTGTGAATAGATTAACCACTGTAATAATAAGAGTATTGTGAATAGATTAACCGCTGTAATAATAAGAGTATTGTGAATAGATTAACCGCTGTAATAATAAGAGTATCGTGAATAGATTAACCGCTGTAACAATAAGAGTATTGTGAATAGATTAACCGCTGTAATAATAAGAGTATTGTGAATAGATTAACCGCTGTAATAATAAGAGTTTCGTGAATAGATTAACCGCTGTAATAATAAGAGTATCGTGAATAGATTAACCGCTGTAACAATAAGAGTATCGTGAATAGATTAACCGCTGTAATAATAAGAGTATTGTGAATAGATTAACCGCTGTAACAATAAGAGTATCGTGAATAGATTAACCGCTGTAATAATAAGAGTATTGTGAATAGATTAACCGCTGTAATAATAAGAGTATCGTGAATAGATTAACCGCTGTAACAGTAAGAGTATCGTGAATAGATTAACCGCTGTAATAATAAGAGTATTGTGAATAGATTAACCACTGTAATAATAAGAGTATTGTGAATAGATTAACCACTGTAATTATAAGAGGATCGTGAATAGATTAACCGCTGTAATAATAAGAGTATCGTGAATAGATTAACCGCTGTAATAATAAGAGTATCGTGAATAGATTAACCGCTGTAATAATAAGAGTATTGTGAATAGATTAACCGCTGTAATAATAAGAGTATCGTGAATAGATTAACCGCTGTAATAATAAGATTATCGTGAATAGATTAACCACTGTAATAATAAGAGTATCGTGAATACATTAACCACTGTAATAATAAGAGTATCGTGAATAGATTAACCGCTGTAATAATGAGTCAGTTTTCTTGGATAAACTCAATAAAAACGTTAGTATTGAAAATAATAAAAAAAGATAATACAAAACAGAAACAATGCAATCTGTTATACAAAACAGAAACAGTACAATCTGTTATACAAAACAGAAACAATACAATCTGTTATACAAAACAGAAACAGTACAATCTGTTATACAAAACAGAAACAATACAATCTGTTATACAAAACAGAAACAGTACAATCTGTTATACAAAACAGAAACAGTACAATCTGTTATACAAAACAGAAACAATACAATCTGTTATACAAAACAGAAACAGTACAATCTGTTATACAAAACAGAAACAGTACAATCTGTTATACAAAACAGAAACAATACAATCTGTTATACAAAACGGAAACAGTACAATCTGTTATACAAAACAGAAACAGTACAATCTGTTATACAAAACAGAAACAGTACAATCTGCTACTAGGGTCAGCGGCCGCTAACAGAAAACGTACGAAGAGTGTTGACAAGCAAAAGAAGAGGAAGATATGCAGGGAAGAGAAACAACAAATATAGCAAGGAGTCGCGACCTCCACTGTGTGAGCGTATTTGCGAGGGCTACAACGCCAGCAGGATGTGTGTGACATTTAAGCTTTCCATTTCTTTTTTTTTTTTTAATTATCTCTCTCTTCTTTAAAACATGTTTCATCATCACTTGTTTCTCACGCCCTCAGCAGGAAACAGCGAGCTTCAAGACAAGAACCACGCAGAGCGACAAACAGGGCCAGCAGATGGAAACATTATGTAATGTTAACAAGAAGAATAAATGCATTCATCATCATCATGAAATGCCATGCCTGTTGTCGTAGGTGATCATGTCTCTCCACAACTCTCGATCTCGAGTTATATATCATTTCTATTATTGCCCTCCTGCCTAGACATTCTCTTAAACTGTTTGGAATCTTTTATCTTTGCTTCCCCCAATCTCTTCGTTCCCTCAATTTTCCCAGTTGTCACAATATATTCAAGCTGTTTCCTTCGCATTCATCATCATGTGCCATAACGGTTGGCGTAGGCAATCATGTCCTTCCACAATCTTCTATCCACAGTGCATCGTATCAGTTCTGTTGTTGACTGTTTTCCATGCCATGACACCAAGCTATCCAGTATTTTCTCTCTTTGCCGTCCGCGATCTCTCTTTCCTTTTATTTTGTCAGTTGTAACCAGGTATTCCAACTTTCCTCTTCTCATGATGTGCCCGAAAAATGTTGATTATTTCTTTCTGATGTTTTTTAGGAGCTCCCTTTTGTGTTGGCCTCTTTGAGAACTTCCTCACTGGTCTTTTTATCTGTCCAGGGAACTTTCAACATTCTTCTGATAAATCCCATCTCTGTGGCCTCTAATCGTCTTTTCATTTGTTTGACTACTGTCCATGCTTCGCTTTCACAGGCCACAATTCATTCTATATAGCACTGACGAACTCTCTTTCTCACTTCTATTGACATAGATTTGTTGTATAAAATATTTGTCATTTCTGAAATGCTATTTTGGCCTGAGCTATTCTGCTTTTTATTTCTGTTGTGCATCTTCCATCTGATATCTGTGCCCAAGTATTTGACGCGTTGCACTTGTTTCAGATTTCTCCTGTTTATTTTTATGCTGCATGATTGTTTCTTCGATATAACCATTACTTCTGTTTTCTTACTATTCAGACTGAGACCTTTCTTGTTGCTTTCTTTTACTATTATGTCTATCATTTCTTGTAGTTCGTTCTCTGTCTCTGCTATTAAGACTGTGTCATCCGCATATCGCAAATTATTTATGTTGTGACCGTTGACTTCAATTCCTTTTTTGTCTACAATTGATCTCATAATATTTTAGCTGTAAAGTGAAAATAAATCTGGCGACAGAACACATTCTTCATTACATGTCCCTTCTCATTACATGGCCAAAACATGATAATGGTTTCTTCCTAATATTAAACATTGCCTCCCATTTTTTTGCTTTGGTCAAAAAAATTAACAAAATTAGGTGAATAACACTAACACTTTAGATGCAATAATTAAACATAAGATAGAGAAGCCTAAAAAGGACACGAAAATAAATGTACGACAACTTTTCAAGGAAAAATAAATAATAGCATTTATGCAGGAGAAAAATATAAAGTGAGACATATTGATTTCCAGAGATTCACAAGACATTATCTACATATAAAGTAGGGCGCTGAAATGCCCGTTGATCACTCCTACTTATTTAAATGAGCAGTTGTAATTGTACTGTATTAATGTAGTTAAAAAGTAGGATGTGAAAAGTGACATGTAGAAACAATAATGAACTTTGATTTGCACTGTTTAATATGACTTCTATCAGTTTGGAGGTTAACTGAAATAATAAAGATTTGATTTGCACTGTTTAATATGACTTCTATCAGATTGGAGGTTAACTGAAATAATAAAGAAGATTTGATTTGCACTGTTTAATATGACTTCTATCAGATTGGAGGTTAACTGAAATAATAAAGAAGATTTGATTTGCACTGTTTAATATGACTTCTATCAGCTTGGAGGTTAACTGAAGTAATAAAGAAAGAAAACAAAGTTCCAATGTATTTGTTTCTATAGGGAGCGCAATAGGCGAATGTAGATTTGAATTGATAATCATTATAGAAAGACTGTCACACTTTGTAAGAAATGAGAGAAAGTATGAGAGAGATAGAGAGAGAGAAAGACAGAGAGAGTATGTGAGTGTGTAATTTTAAAAAACCGTCCATATTTCTTTGTATGTCTGTTTCTAGTCGCGTTATTTATTTATTTCGCTTCTTTGCCACCGAAATCCCTAGAAACGAATCAAGCTTTCCTTTGACATGTTTTGTAGCCGCACAAATGTAGCTACAGACAGACTAGGGAATTGCACGGACATCCACACACACAAAAATGAAAATAGTTGAAGATGGTGTGACGCGCAGTGCTGGTTCTGCGAGTGCGAATGACAGCGGGAGGTCAGACCAGGCAAACGTGCGGTGATGGTAACAGATGTCGGCCAGTCTTGTCCGTGGACAGCCTCCATTTATTTTATTTATTCGCGTGACCTTGACCGAGAAATTAGAATTTAAAAATTGTAATCCGGGCTATTTTCTGGACATAATGACATGATTGTGTATGCGTGTGTGTGTGTGTGTGTGTGTGTGTGTGTGTGTGTGTGTGTACATATGTTTACAATTATAGAGAGGTGTTGCTTTAAAGGTGGGGAAGAATAAAGGTAAAGGTAAAGTACGAGACTGAATCGGCGTCTTAGCACACGAGTACCTGGCCTAATACAAGAGGTCGGGTTCGATCCTGATCGACGGCTTCGGGGTTCACCCAGCCTTAAATGGGTACCGGATTTTTTCTGGGAAAGTGAAGCGGCACGGGCGTAATACCGACCACATTACCCCAAAAATCATGTGCCGAAGATCTGTAAAAATTATGGTCACTAACACCATATTCCCTGTACGCCAATTGACGTGACGCGGCTCTTTACTTTTTTTTTTTTTACCTGGCCTATTGTCTATTAATCATTTAACCAACAGCTGCGTAGATTCTGGCCATCGTTTCTTTCTTTCCGCCGTTTTTCAGATAGATGTTTGTTATTTGTGTTAATGCTTAATTTTTTACAACATTTTATTATATGATTCGCCTAGCGTGTTAATTTTTCTATATTTGTTGTTTTGTACCTGATGAACGCTTCTGCCGAAACGTCATTGTTTGTCTTATCTTTCTAATAGTTTAGCTGCTATGTACAATTTTATGTTTATTTTACATAAGAAGAAAGTTCACATGCCAGTGGCGGTTATCAACATTTCAGATTTTATTTGTGCACTGGTCTCTCTCTCATCTAATGATATATATATATAATTATATCTCTCTATCTCTATCTCTCTATCTTTATATCTCTTTCTCTATCTCTCTCTCGCTCTCTATCTCTATCTATCTCTATCACATTCTCTATCACTCTCTCTCTCTCTCTGTCTCACTCTCCCTCTCTTGACAATAATAATGATTACTTTTACCTCTCCTTGTTCAGTGAAGCTAACATTATATAAAGTTAGTAATCTATATCCAGGACTGTTCACGACTCACATCAAAATGCCAACACTGGTCCCAGGTAAGAGCTCATTTTATAGAAACAAATTATAACAAAGATCACCATTGAATATAACCCTTGTCAAAACATAACTTCATGAACATCCCATTAAACCCTGTTGACAATATTACCTGTCGTGTTAGACTGATCTCATAGTACCAAATATAGTGTTGTATTTAGTGAATTCATACATCTTCGACTGCACAATTAATGTATCAATCGATTCTAATGAGTTTTATTTTTTTTGAGTTCTGTCAATTGTTTTTGCTTGAATTTATCGTTCAACGGCAAATACTTTTTTTCACCTCCTATCAAATTAATTGGGTTTAGAAATGAAGCGATTTGTTTTCCTTCTTGAAGGAACACATTTTCTATGCTGGAAATTTTCTGTCCATGAAAACATTTCCAGCTCATTTTATCATCTTTATGAATGACCATCTGATAATACAGGGAAGTTATAAAAAAAAAGAGGCTAATTCATCGAGAAGGATCTTTATATTTGGCTACAGCAACTGCAAGCTAATTCATCAATAAGAGCTTGAAGATTTGGTTTTGGGGATAAAATGGCTTTTTTTGGGCCAATTTTGGACGGGAAGCAATCTGGCATTTTGGGACAATCCCCTAAACCAAGGCACGGTACGACCTAGATTGCCCTTGTTCTGGGAACCGAATCGATCTCCGCTGCCAGATTTTTTCTCCTTCAAATGGGCCAGAGCTATTTATCAAACATGTCATTTGATGCTTGCTCTATAAATGGTATTTTGTCTGGATTTCTTTGATTTTTTCCAAACTCTTAGTTTGGTATGGCCTTTTCTTGTCTGTTTTAGAAATAGCGGATTAGTTTGGTATGGCCTTTTCTTGTCTGTTTTAGAAATAGCGGATTAGATTGGTATGGCCTTTTCTTGACTGTTTTAGAAATAGCGGATTAGTTTGGTATGGCCTTTTCTTGTCTGTTTTAGAAATAGCGGATTAGTTTGGTATGGCCTTTTCTTGTCTGTTTTAGAAATAGCGGATTAGTTTGGTATGGCCTTTTCTTGTCTGTTTTAGAAATAGCGGATTAGTTTGGTATGGCCTTTTCTTGTCTGTTTTAGAAATAGCGGATTAGTTTGGTATGACCTTTTCTTGTCTGTTTTAGAAATAGCGGATTAGTTTGGTATGGCCTTTTCTTGTCTGTTTTAGAAATAGCGGATTAGTTTGGTATGGCCTTTTCTTGACTGTTTTAGAAATAGCGGATTAGTTTGGTATGGCCTTTTCTTGTCTGTTTTAGAAATAGCGGATTAGTTTGGTATGGCCTTTTCTTGTCTGTTTTAGAAATAGCGGATTAGTTTGGTATGGCCTTTACTTGTCTGTTTTAGAAATAGCGGATTAGTTTGGTATGGCCTTTTCTTGTCTGTTTTAGAATTAGCGGATTAGTTTGGTATGGCCTTTTCTTGTCTGTTTTAGAAATAGCGGATTAGTTTGGTATGGCCTTTCCTTGTCTGTTATAGAAATAGCGGATTAATTTGGTATGGCCTTTTCTTGTCTATTTAGAAATAGCGGATTAGTTTGGTATGGCCTTTTCTTGTCTGTTTTAGAAATAGCGGATTAGTTTGGTATGGCCTTTTCTTGTCTGTTTTAGAAATAGCGGATTAGTTTGGTATGGCCTTTTCTTGTCTGTTTTAGAAATAGCGGATTAGTTTGGTATGGCCTTTTCTTGTCTGTTTTAGAAATAGCGGATTAGTTTGGTATGGCCTTTTCTTGTCTGTTTTAGAAATAGCTGATTAGTTTGGTATGGCCTTTTCTTGTCTGTTTTAGAAATAGCGGATTAGTTTGGTATGGCCTTTTCTTATCTGTTTTAGAAATAGCGGATTAGTTTGGTATGGCCTTTTCTTGTCTGTTTTAGAAATAGCGGATTAGTTTGGTATGGCCTTTTCTTGTCTGTTTTAGAAATAGCGGATTAGTTTGGTATGGCCTTTTCTTGTCTGTTTTAGAAATAGCGGATTAGTTTGGTATGGCCTTTTCTTGTCTGTTTTAGAAATAGCGGATTAGTTTGGTATGGCCTTTTCTTGTCTGTTTTAGAAATAGCGGATTAGTTTGGTATGGCCTATTCTTGTCTGTTTTAGAATAGCGGATTAGTTTGGTATGGCCTTTTCTTGTCTGTTTTAGAAATAGCGGATTAGTTTGGTATGGCCTTTTCTTGTCTGTTTTAGAAATAGCGGATTAGTCTGGTATGGCCTTTTCTTGTCTGTTTTAGAAATAGCGGATTAGTTTGGTATGGCCTTTTCTTGTCTGTTTTAGAAATAGCGGATTAGTTTGGTATGGCCTTTTCTTGTCTGTTTTAGAAATAGCGGATTAGATTGGTATGGCCTTTTCTTGTCTGTTTTAGAAATAGCGGATTAGTTTGGTATGGCCTTTTCTTGTCTGTTTTAGAAATAGCGGATTAGATTGGTATGGCCTTTTCTTGTCTGTTTTAGAAATAGCGGATTAGTTTGGTATGGCCTTTTCTTGTCTGCTTTAGAAATAGCGGATTAGTTTGGTATGGCCTTTTCTTGTCTGTTTTAGAAATAGCGGATTAGTTTGAAAGTTAAAAAGCGAGCCTTAAAGCCATAACTCTGTCCGCACATTTCGCCCTATAGCGCGCCACTCTCAAGTTGATTAGTGTGAACCGTCATCAAATCATATCTGTTTACATGTCTTATATCATCTTAGTATTGCTGCAATCTAATTCCTTGTTTAATTATCTAAAACTCATATATAATATGTTATATGTTTTAAATATGTAGATTGATTCTTCAAATCATGGGAAATTTGTCTCTGAAATCTCTTCCGTTGCATTGATTAAAGCATCGTTATGGAAAGAGTTAAGTGCACCACAAAAGTGTTACCAGTTCGAATCAGAGAACATATGGCGAACAAGACAAACAAAACTCACGGCAATAAAGATGTAGTTTTTCTCGGAAAAAAAAGTTAGACAAAACATATTCATCTAAATACAACAAACGAAGAAATTTGAAACTAAGAAAACAATTATAGATAACACTGGGAAAAAATAAGCAAACTACACTAAACACATGAGTAGGAAGAAGGAAGAAAACACAATTTCAATAACACAAAGATGGAGCGCTTTTGAATTCGAGCAATGCAGTAATGGGAGATCATAGACGGAATATCATAGCAGTTGGCAATATAAGATAATATTAGGCGTCAAACACAGAAAGGAATAGCAACAAAAATTATAGCTAAAGCTTTACGCCGAGACAGTACATTAAAGATCAGATATTTCGGCAAAGAGCAGTCTTCTGGTGGGGAAACAGACAATTTCGATACAAAATTAAACAAAACAACAACATAAATAAAGAAATTCAAATATAGATTGAACCGCATCCAGCGAAGAATTATATTAACGGCTAGATTCAGGAGACATACTTAACATGCTAAACTAAACGGAATTTTTGTTTATGTTTGTGTTAAGATATTAGTGACAAGTGCTTACATTTGTGAAGGGATATCTGAAATAACTAACAAGAAAGAGTCACACGAGACTCAATCAGAGACGCGTCATCAACAAAGTTTGGAATATTTGCTATATTATCTGTGTGGTTATAATTAGGTGTTTACGTGTTCCAAATATTTCAGTTCATGCTAGTGTTATCTTTTTACTCGCTTCATTAAATATGAAATTTTTGTTGTTGTTGTTGTTGCTGTCATTTTCTTTCGATGGGAAAGACATTTTGTGGACTTTTACTCTTCTACATTCACATTCCCAGGTGGTTATATTTATATATAATGTGTATATTTTATTATACCAAATGTATATGGTTGTCTCAAAATGTATTCTTTTTGAGGAGAACGCTCTCTCTGCTGCGTTCGTGGCGCATCTAATCGCTGTATTAATTGTGTGTTTTGGTCTTGTTGAGTGATGAAGCCATACAATTTGTTGTACATGTATACTACTGCGACGGTGATCACTAGATCTTCAATTATGCTCGAAATAATAAATATTAAGCTCACTTCCATTACATGTCTGACAACTAACAACATTTCATTGATATTCATCTTATTGACTGTCCAAAGGCAAACCCTGCCAAGAATATATAGAACAACAGTAACTTAAATGGTTTGGCCACCTGGTCAGAATGAATCCGCACCAGTCACCATCAAGGGCGTTCTTCTCAAGAATGCATGGAAAAAGACCAAGAAGAAGACCTAGAAGAAGATGTATAGATACAGTGATAGAGACATGTAACAACAAAGGATAATCACTAATTCAGACAGTTCGAGCCGCTCAAGAACGGCAAATGATATAAACCACGACACATTTTAGGTATCAGTGAAAAGAGAAAAGAGGAAGAAGATTGTCCAAATTGTATTCTTGTAGTACATCTTTGAGAATAGGTTTGTATAGAAAGGTGCTCTGTTCCTTGATGTGTCAATTTCTTTTCAAACTAGCCTCGCGTCATTTATCTCATTACATGGGTTTGTCGAGGGTGGAAGAGAGGTGAGGCGGAGAGTGGAGAGTAAAGAAAGCACACCCTGTGCAGTCGTCGCAGAATATTCGAATCAGAGTATTTTTTTTTCATCGCCGATAGCAAAACGTGTTGACAGTTCCATGATTCGAACACGCGGTTCTCTTATTGGCCGAACCTCTCCCCGTCATTTCCTTGTTCATCAATATCAAATTGTGCTTCCAAACTCTTTAAAGTGAGCAACAAGAATAGAAGAAGGCGAGAGCCGCCGATGCACATAACAATGGCTTTTCTACATGGAATTGCAAATGTCGATATTGGTTATTCCCGTCAGAGCCACAATATATTAGTCCTGTGATATCGTGATGAATAATGTAAGAAGCTTCAGCAGAAGGCATAAATAAGGAACATAAAATGTATGGCATTGACAAAATAAGATGGGACAGCTTTAATGAAGCCATAATGAGTGGCTGTCCACTGTTCGTGGTGGGAATAAGTTCATTTCTTGCCAGATAGCGTTTCTCGATGTTCCTGGCTCTTCTCTTTCATTTTATACGAAGGATTGTGAACAAGTTGCAATGTTGAACACAGTCGGTGTTTTAATTGTGTTGATGTGGCTTCTTCGTTAGAGAATAAGCTCTGCAGCTGAATTATGCCAGGTCTGTTATTTGTAGCAGAGGCGTTTTAGCAGGCCAAGCTATAAATGGGTACATTGCTAGATTATTTATAGTGAAATATTGAATCGCTGTGGGAAATACGATAAGCGCAATCAGTGGTCAAAAATTATTGATGGTTTATTTGATGAAAGGAATGTAACACTTTATGGAGATCCCTAAATAGAAAGTCATAACTATATGAACATAAAAATAGGCTAGTCTTCACAATAAAAGTAGATCACTGAATGTCTAAGCGGAGATTTTAGGGTAATTAAAGGCTCAGAATAGAATAAAAGCGAAGCCGAACAATAACGAAGATAGTCAAAGGCCAAGCATATTGTGATTATGATGAGATATTAATAATATAAAATATTTCAGGATATTGACGGTCTTTAAAGACGATTTATTGTGTTCCAGCTAATTTCCAATATTAGGAAGAAACAATCATCATTTTATGGCCATGTAATGAGAAGAGAACAGCTGGAATATATAACAACTGGAAAAATTGAAGGACGAAGAGATAGAGGGAAGCAAAGAGAAAAAATACCAGACAGCTTAAGAGAATGGCTTGGCAATAGGTCAACAACAGAAATGATAAATAACTGTCGAGATCGAAAGTTGTGGAGAGATAATCACCTACGCCTTCAGGCGCGGTACTTGATGATGATGATTATGTTCCAACGCAAGTATCATGTCAGACGTGGCGCTTTCCTCATTCGTTGACGCTTTGATTGGCCAGCACGCCACAATTACAGTTCTCTTCTTTTTTTTTGGGAGCATTCCCTGTCTGGATTCGACTGGATCTTCTTTAAAATGTTTTGTTTCGTCAATGACGTTCATGTCAAGCACACGCACATCACGTTAACAGTTGTCTTTGTAGATTAGGAGAGATGTTATTGTGTTTGAGGCTATCTCTCCAAATATAATGTCTTTGACAATCATCCGACCCAGTATTCAGTACAGATTGTCTGGCCATTAAAATCGACGCTACTAAAAGGCTATTGAATGCGCTCCCATCCTTATAGGCAACTTAAGAGGCAAGTATCTGGTATCCAAGTTAACCCTTTTATGTTATTTTGTTCTCTAAAATTATTGTACTTATCATTTACCTGAGCATTACTGGCCATGAACAGATTGAAGTAGCTATTGCATTTATACACATTATTCACTTTGCTAGATCTGTGTCTTTCTTCTAGTAGTGACACTATGGGATCCATGAACTACGTACGCTAACTGCTGGTATTCTTCTGTAAATAAGATACTAAATGTGCATGCAATTTCGCACTGATAAAGAGTGGGACAAACTATGTGAATGTGAGCATTCGCTGTTTGTGTGACACACTATTGTGTCTTGTTAAAGTAGTTCTGTGGTTTGAAAACTGTAACGAAATCAAATGTATTTTCTTTGCTGATTGTATATTTGAAATGTCTGTTAATAATGGCAATGGGCCATTGGATCAGATCCATCACGCTAAATGTCGAAATGAGATGCTCCGGGTCAGAAGATTTTTTAAAATGTTCTATTGTTCACTACCTTCTGTTATGGAAGAAATAAATGTAACCACATAATGTTAACATTCAAGGAATAAATGTAACCAAATAATGTTAACATTCAAGGAATAAATGTAACCAAATAATGTTAACATTCAAGGAATAAATGTATATAGGCGGAGGCGGTTGGGGGGGGGGGGGGGGGGTTGGGGGTGAAAGAGAGAGAGAGAGGGAGAAGTAGATAATATATTAAGAGGTGACAGATGGAAGCTGAAAAAGTAAACATTTAATAAAAAATAGATAGAAAGAAAATTAGGACGTAACATACATTAAGGGAAGAAAATTAAAGAAAATAATTCAAACAAAAGGCCAGGCAGAAAGACGTAAATGGTAAACTGAAAGAGTAGCGAAGACGTGATTACGCATGTGGTAAACGGAGAGAGTTATGAAACCGAAGTGACGTAGTAGTTAATGCATTTGTAACTGATCTCAAGAATCTAGGTTCAATTTCCAGATTCGGCGAATTTTTTTCTAAAAATCAAAATGGTTTCGCAGTTGACCCAGCCTCTAGAATTGGTTTAGATTGTTTCTGGGAATGTATGGCTGTCTGGCGTGATGTTGACCACATCACTCATAAAATGTGCTGTTAGTCATTAACTAATTATAGACACTGACGCCGTATACCTCATACGTTTTAAGACAGCGAAGAAATATTCATTTTTTCAGAAGGAGTGTTAGATTGAAAGAGACATGACAGACAGATAGAGAGAGATAAAGAATGAGGATTCTCTAAAAATGAAAAGATATGGAGAGAGAGAGAGGCAGAGAGAAAATGAAGCGAGAGAGAAAGAAAGAGAAAACTCTAGAAAATGGAGATTATAAGAGAAAGGGATCGAAGACTAAATGACAGAGCAATAAAGATAGAGAAATTTGACAAATGGGAGAGATGAATTTGTCAATGGAAAGCGCACGTGAACTATTACAAAATTAAGAGTAACAGTAATAGACGCATTATCAAATAAGAAAATACATGTACGTAAAACAATTTTATATGAAGCTGATGCTCCATTGTTCATATATTTCCTCCTATGGGAAATTGTGCATTATCAGATGTGCCCCATTTATACAGAACGCAACACGTTCAATAGAACAGTATGAATGAAAAAACGTCTCATATTTACAGATCGCTAAAAAGGTTCAGTATTAACGATCTCTACACCATGAGAAATCTACACCCATTGATATAAATATAGGAGTAAGACAGGGATGCATCATATCACCAAACTTGTTCAATCTATATACTGAGCAAATCTTTAAAAACATCATAGAGATGCCAGGCCTACAAATTAATGGAAAGATAATCAATAACCTAAGATATGCTGATGATACTGTACTACTAGCAGAAAATCCTAAAGATCTACAACAATTACTTAATGAAATAAACATGATAAGCAAAAAATATGGATTAGATATGAATATAAAAAAGACTAAAACTATGACCATAAACAAAGGAAATACTCAAAACCCACAAATGGATATAACAATTGAAGGAATAGACCTGGAGACAGTTCAGAACTACAACTACCTTGGACATGCTGTAACCAGTGATGGAAAATGTACAAATGAAATAAACACAAGAATAGGAATGGCAAAAATTAATTTTAATGCCATGAAGAACATACTAACATCAATACAAATAACACCAGGGCTAAAACTAAGAATAGCAAAATGTTACATCTTCTCAATATTCCTATATGGTGCAGAAACATGGACATTAGACAAGAAACTAAATTGAAGCCTTTGAAATGTGGATATATAGAAGAATAGGTAGAATTGGATGGAAGGAAAAGAAAACAAACGATGAAGTCTTAAAACAACTAAAAATGAAAAGAGAATTACTAAACACAATTCAAACAAGACAAATGAGATTTTTTAGCCATATTAAAAGACATAACAGCCTAATAAAAGTAGTCCTGGAGGGGAAAATACAAGGTAAAAGAGGCAGAGGCAGACCAAGACTAACATGGACGAGTAACATCAAAAGATGGATAAATCAGCCTATGACAACCTGTACCATCAAAGCAAGAGACAGAGCAGAATGGCGCTCCATAGTAGGCAACCTTTGTTGCGGAGACGGCACTTGATGATGATGATGATGAACACGTGGTTGCTGGTACAGGGGCTGAGCAGATATGGGAATGCACCGCCTGCAGTGACGTCATTCTGATCTAGAGTTTAAATCCTTCCACATAACGTGATCGACTTAGGTTAAACTTCTCCACACAAGCCAGTGCGGTCCGTTACTGTACTAGACTGAGAACCTCTGTAGAAAAGTATCCACTTATCGCACACATCGTACAGGTACCTGGGATCTCGCGAAGTAAGAGGTTCAAGTGGCGCCATTTTGGTTCCACTTCAAGCCAGACACAGAGATTCTTACGTTCCTCCAAAGTTTGTATCAGATGGTGCCTGTTCTCGGAACAAATGCAAAACAGATGAGGTTACAACACCACACCTTTGACGTACGTCCTCAACGTGAATGACTGGGTGCTATCGATTATTTTAAGACCAGCTTGTATGAGCACACATTTACAGTTAATTTATATTCTATCTATCTATCTATCTATCTATCTATCTATCTATCTATCTATCTATCTATCTATCTATCTATCTATCTATC
>JAVIAB010000047.1:86084079-86206579 GCA_032433765.1 Megaustenia siamemsis | reverse complement strand
AGCACTCGGAAAAATTGACAGACAAACAACAATAGAAAAAAACGAAGAATAATATATAGTCCGAAGTGGGATCGAACCCGTACTCAGTGGCACCGCGCCTTGCCACGAGAAGCCGAACGCTTGGCACACTACCACGCAGCCAACTAAAAAAATTGGCTATTGCAGTAGTGTCTTACACGATGACGTTCTCAATGACTATAGCATAGGGTAACGATCACGGACCGGAAATAAATTGTATATTTGTACTTTCCTATTAATGCAAGTATCTCCCAGTAGGGCTGAATACTTGTGTTGTAGACAAACATTTATTGGACGAAACAGCACGAATAGTAGTTCCCAGTGTTTATATACTGGGTACAAATAATAATACATAAATATTATTATATGGGGAACTTCCGAGGCGATAATAGGGAATAATAGAACAAAGAAGTATGTGTTAGCACTCGGAAAAATTGACAGACAAACAACAATAGAAAAAAACGAAGAACAATATATAGTCCGAAGTGGGATCGAACCCGTACTCAGTGGCACCGCGCCTTGCCACGAGAAGCCGAACGCTTGGCACACTACCACGCAGCCAACTAAAAAAATTGGCTATTGCAGTAGTGTCTTACACGATGACGTTCTCAATGACTATAGCATAGGGTAACGATCACAGACCGGAAATAAATTGTATATTTGTACTTTCCTATTAATGCAAGTATCTCCCAGTAGGGCTGAATACTTGTGTTGTAGACAAACATTTATTGGACGAAACAGCACGAATAGTAGTTCCCAGTGTTTATATACTGGGTACAAATAATAATACATAAATATTATTATATGGGGAACTTCCGAGGCGATAATAGGGAATAATAGAACAAAGAAGTATGTGTTAGCACTCGGAAAAATTGACAGACAAACAACAATAGAAAAAAACGAAGAACAATATATAGTCCGAAGTGGGATCGAACCCGTACTCAGTGGCACCGCGCCTTGCCACGAGAAGCCGAACGCTTGGCACACTACCACGCAGCCAACTAAAAAAATTGGCTATTGCAGTAGTGTCTTACACGATGACGTTCTCAATGACTATAGCATAGGGTAACGATCACAGACCGGAAATAAATTGTATATTTGTACTTTCCTATTAATGCAAGTATCTCCCAGTAGGGCTGAATACTTGTGTTGTAGACAAACATTTATTGGACGAAACAGCACGAATAGTAGTTCCCAGTGTTTATATACTGGGTACAAATAATAATACATAAATATTATTATATGGGGAACTTCCGAGGCGATAATAGGGAATAATAGAACAAAGAAGTATGTGTTAGCACTCGGAAAAATTGACAGACAAACAACAATAGAAAAAAACGAAGAACAATATATAGTCCGAAGTGGGATCGAACCCGTACTCAGTGGCACCGCGCCTTGCCACGAGAAGCCGAACGCTTGGCACACTACCACGCAGCCAACTAAAAAAATTGGCTATTGCAGTAGTGTCTTACACGATGACGTTCTCAATGACTATAGCATAGGGTAACGATCACAGACCGGAAATAAATTGTATATTTGTACTTTCCTATTAATGCAAGTATCTCCCAGTAGGGCTGAATACTTGTGTTGTAGACAAACATTTATTGGACGAAACAGCACGAATAGTAGTTCCCAGTGTTTATATACTGGGTACAAATAATAATACATAAATATTATTATATGGGGAACTTCCGAGGCGATAATAGGGAATAATAGAACAAAGAAGTATGTGTTAGCACTCGGAAAAATTGACAGACAAACAACAATAGAAAAAAACGAAGAATAATATATAGTCCGAAGTGGGATCGAACCCGTACTCAGTGGCACCGCGCCTTGCCATGAGAAGCCGAACGCTTGGCACACTACCACGCAGCCAACTAAAAAAATTGGCTATTGCAGTAGTGTCTTACACGATGACGTTCTCAATGACTATAGCATAGGGTAACGATCACAGACCGGAAATAAATTGTATATTTGTACTTTCCTATTAATGCAAGTATCTCCCAGTAGGGCTGAATACTTGTGTTGTAGACAAACATTTATTGGACGAAACAGCACGAATAGTAGTTCCCAGTGTTTATATACTGGGTACAAATAATAATACATAAATATTATTATATGGGGAACTTCCGAGGCGATAATAGGGAATAATAGAACAAAGAAGTATGTGTTAGCACTCGGAAAAATTGACAGACAAACAACAATAGAAAAAAACGAAGAACAATATATAGTCCGAAGTGGGATCGAACCCGTACTCAGTGGCACCGCGCCTTGCCACGAGAAGCCGAACGCTTGGCACACTACCACGCAGCCAACTAAAAAAATTGGCTATTGCAGTAGTGTCTTACACGATGACGTTCTCAATGACTATAGCATAGGGTAACGATCACAGACCGGAAATAAATTGTATATTTGTACTTTCCTATTAATGCAAGTATCTCCCAGTAGGGCTGAATACTTGTGTTGTAGACAAACATTTATTGGACGAAACAGCACGAATAGTAGTTCCCAGTGTTTATATACTGGGTACAAATAATAATACATAAATATTATTATATGGGGAACTTCCGAGGCGCTTTTATAAACACCGCACTGAAAGTATTTACAAACAGATTTAGAAACAGCGCTATGAAAGTATTTACAAACAGGTTTATAAACACCGCACTGAAAGTATTTACAAACAGGTTTAGAAACACCGCACTGAAAGCATTTACAAAGAGGTTTATAAACACCGCACTGAAAGTATTTACAAACAGGTTTAGAAACACCGCTATGAAAGTATTTACGAACAGGTTTAGAAACACCGCACTGAAAGCATTTACAAACAGGTTTAGAAACACCGCTATGAAAGTATCTACAAATGTGAGTTCCACTTGGAAACTGACATACACAGATAGTCGAGCAACCAAGAAGAAATGCAATGACTGTCTGCTCTTGTTTGTCTAGCAGTAGCTGTAACTGGCAAATGTCAGGTCTAGGCTTGGCAGCCATGCTTTACATGCCACAGAGAGGACATGAGCCGAGGATCAGAGCGTGGTTACACGTCGACATGGGCGTAACATAAGTGCGTCTCACTAAGTTTATGGGGTAGGTGTTAACGTCTACATCTAGTAGAAATGTTCAATCACTAAAACAAAATATATTGGATGAATTTATTGTCATGAAGAACATACTAACATCAAAACAAATAACACCAGGGCTAAAACTAAGAATAGCAAAATGTTATGTCCTCTCAACATTCATATATGGTGCAGAAACATGGATATTAGACAAGAAAACAGAACAGAGAATTGAAGCCTTTGAACTGCGGATATATAGAAGAATAGGTAGAATTGGAAGGAAGGAGAAGAAAGCAAACGATGAAGTCTTAAAACAACTAAAAATGAAAAGATAACTACTAAACACAATTCAAACAAGACAAATGCGATTTTTCGGCCATGTTAAAAGACACAACGACGGGAGCCAGGATAGCTCAGTGGTTAGTGAACTGGACTACAAAGGACAAGGGGTAGTGTTCGATCCTAACCGACGGCTTCCGAGTTCACCCAGCCTTAAATGGGTACCGGATTTTTTTCTGGGAAAGCAAAGCAGCACGGGCGTAATACCGACCACATTACCCCAAAAATCATGTGCTGAAGGTCTGTAAAATATAGGGTCACTAACGCCATATTTCCCTATACGCCACTTGGCGTGACGGGTCACTAACACCATATTTCCCTATACGCCACTTGGCGTGACGGGTCACTAACACCATATTTCCCTATACGCCACTTGGCGTGACGGGTCACTAACACCATATTTCCCTATACGCCACTTGGCGTGACGGGTCACTAACACCATATTTCCCTATACGCCACTTGGCGTGACGGGTCACTAACACCATATTTCCCTATACGCCACTTGGCGTGACGGGTCACTAACACCATATTACCCTATACGCCACTTGGCGTGACGGGTCACTAACACCATATTTCCCTATACGCCACTTGGCGTGACGGGTCACTAACACCATATTTCCCTATACGCCACTTGGCGTGACGGGTCACTAACACCATATTTCCCTTTACGCCACTTGGCGTGACGGGGTACGTTACTCTTTTACTTTAAAAGACACAACAACCTACTAAAAGTAATCCTGGAGGGGAAAATACAAGGTAAAAGAGGCAGAGGCAGACCAAGACTAACATGGACGAGTAACATCAAAAGATGGACAAATCAGCCTATGACAACCTGCACCATCAAAGCAAGAGACAGAGCAGAATGGTGCTCCATGGTAGCCAACCTTCGTGCGGAGACGGCACTCGATGATGTTGATGATGATGATGTAAGCCACAAAAAGTATGAGATTATTGAGAATCATAAATTAAATCACATACTTAAGGAACTCTGTTGAGAGTCTTAAGCAAACTATACAAGCTACAGACTCACTTGATAGTCTGGAGAAAATCATAGATGTTACCGACTGTTGAGAGTCTTAAGCAAATCACACGAACTACAAAATCAATTGATAGTCTTCAGCAAACCATAGATGTTACAGACTGTTGAGAGTCTTAAGCAAATCACACAAACTACAGAATCTATATTATAGTCTTGAGCAAACCACAAAAGATATATACTCTATTAACAGTCTTGTGCAAACCACACAAGCTATAGACTCTATGGATAATCTTGAGCAAACCACACATGCTACAGGCTCTATTGATAGTCTTAAGCAAACTACACAGATATGCAAAATATTACCTGATGCAAATAGGCGAGGAGATACAGTTCTCCTAAGGCATAACATACCATATGTATTTTACATGCAGCACCTACGTTGTCATCTTTGTTAGTATCTTTTTCTTTTAAATAAGGCCAATGAAAATATGTTTATTAGTACAAAAGTTATAAAAGCGAATGGCTTGACGGGTAACTTGATTGCAGAGACAGGAAACTGTGATGACAGAATTAACTGCGCCAGTAGTTATGGAACTTAATGATGATGTGGTTCTATTTCTTTATGGATTACCTTTATCCATACAATTATAAAAAAGTAAAGTGCCCCCGTCACGCCAAGTGGCGTATAGGGAATATGGTGTTAGTGACCATAAATTTTACAGACCTTCGGCACATGATTTTTTGGGGTAATGTGGTCAATATTACGCCCGTGCCGCTTTACTTTCCCAGAAAAAAAAATCCGGTACCTATTAAAGGCTGGGTGAACCGGAAGCCGTCGGTTGGGATCGAACCCTAGCTCTTGTCCTTTGTAGTCCAGTTCACTAACCACTGAGCTATCGCGGCTTCTAACCATACAATTCTGTTCTAGAGTAAAAAAAAAAAAATGGTTCATTGAAAAGGGGATGTGGGTGTGCCCCTGGTGATGTTCCAATCTTTCAGCGCCCCTGCATAGATAGGGCAGGAGAATAAATAGTTGAATAGTTAAACCTGCAGCTACTTACACAGATCTGCTAGAGTACCACGTGACCGGATAAGTAGTTTGAGAGATCGGAGATTTCCAGAGAAGCTGTAGAAACAGCTCGTCTACCATTCCTAGCAGAAGTGCAGGCATCAGGTTCGCGAAGACGGCCTGGTAGATGGGTAGCATTCTAGGACACGGGGGATATACAAGAATGCATAATGGATGGTGATTGTAGGAAGAGACACCATTTGGAACATAATATGAATACTAAGAGATTGTGTTTTTAGAGAATGACTGGGGATTAATATTGTTTTGTATATGTTCTTACGTCTAGTCTGTACTGTTCGTCTTCTGCTGTTGTCGATGTTTAACCTAAGCTGTTATATTGATTTTATTTATTGAAATTCTTATTACATCAATCCATCTGCTACTGGGTTTTTTTTTTGTTTTTTGTAGTCTGATGTTTTCGGATGTTGTTCGTCTAATGAGACAGTAAGCCAGTGTCAATGTTCGATGCTACTAATATTCCTTTAATTGTGGCTAATCATCTCGATGGCGTGATACCGGAGTGAAACAATGATGTAGTTTATGTCCCTTTTGTTTGGAATTGTCACCGACTTCATAAAGCAGAAATTCTGAATAGGGGACAAGGGCATTGGATGGACCTTGTATCTCAGTTGGAGGACTTTGCATCTCAGTTGGAGGACTTTGCATCTCAGTTGGAGGACCTTGCATCTCAGTTGGAGGACCTTGCATCTCAGTTGGAGGACATTGCATCTCAGTTGAAAGACCTTGCATCTCAGTTGGAGGACCTTGCATCTCAATTGGAGGATCTTGCACCTCAACTGGAAGATCTTGCATTTCAGTTGGAGGAATTTGCATCTCAGTTGGAGGACCTTGATTTTGCGGACGCCATAACTCTTATCATTAGCAACGTGAACATGGTTCATGAACAAACAAATGCTATATCATCAATGGCTAGGAAAATAGGACTTGAGGTCAAGCAAGAAAAGATAAAAATAATGAAATGTATAATTCATCCAAAAGAAAAAAATGTACATGGAATGAAAAGCAGTGGGAGAAGTATAACTTTGCATATCTTGGAAGCTGCATGGATCAAGAAGGAGACATAAAGAAAGAAATTAGAATCAGAATAGCAAAAATAGCAATGACTTTCAGAAAACATGATAAAATATGTAAATGAAAATTATTAAGCACAAAAACGAAGCTAAAATTTGTCAAGTTAAATGCATTATCCATATTATTATTATAATGCGGGCCCTGTGCAAGGTCTGATTCTTGATAACAGAGATCGTCGGACACATAGTTCTAAATTTCCACCCTATGTGGTTTCTTCGGACCGACAGGACAATAGATATATAGGTAGAAACTTATTGCATTATGTTTGTACAAACAGCGCGCCATTTAACATGATTGTGCTCTCATCTCAACACTTTGATGCTTCATGATCGTTCGTCTTTGGGTTATTTAAACATGTTTTTTGTTAACATTTTACTATTAGATTTTTAAATAAAACTTAAAGCAGATAAAGCTGATGTTTAAACGCTGTCTATATCAAGGGTCGTTGATATTGTTTGTGTTATAATGCTGGTTCATCACTGACATACTAATCCATTAATTACGCATGCTTTTACTATCGTCATTATAGTCGTGGAGTTGAATATCTTCATCGTCTCTTTCGTTTACCCTGTAATGGTTGTTTACTGATTGTGTTGTTACTGATTGTGTTGTTACTGATTGTGTTGTTACTGATTGTGTCGTTACTGATAGTGTTGTTACTCTTTGTGTTGTTACTGATTTTGTTGTTACTGATTGTGTCCTTACAGAATGTGTTGTTAATGATTGTGTTGTTACTGACTGTGTCGTTACAGAATGTGTCGTTAATGAGTGTGTCGTTAATGAATGTGTCGTTAATGAGTGTGTCGTTACTGATTGTGTCGTTACTGTTTGAGTCTTTACTGATTGTGTTGTTACTGTTTGTGTTGTTATTGAGTGTGCCGTTACTGATTGTGTCGTTACTGATCGTGTCGTTACTGATTGTGTTGTTACTGATTGTGTCGTTACAGAATGTGTCGTTACTGATTGTGTTGTTACTGATTGTGTTGTTAATGATTGTGTTGTTACTGATTGTGTCGTTACTGATTGTGTCGTTACTGATTGTGTCGTTACAGAATGTGTCGTTACTGATTGTATCTTTACTGATTGTGTTGTTAATGATTGTGTTGTTACTGATTGTGTCGTTACTGATTGTGTCGTTACTGATTGTGTCGTTACTGATTGTGTTGTTACTGATTGTGTCGTTACAGAATGTGTCGTTAATGAGTGTGTCGTTAATGAATGTGTCGTTAATGAATGTGTCGTTAATGAGTGTGTCGTTAATGAATGTGTCGTTAATGAGTGTGTCGTTAATGAATGTGTCGTTAATGAATGTGTCGTTAATGAATGTGTCGTTAATGAATGTGTCGTTAATGAATGTGTCGTTAATGAGTGTGTCGTTAATGAATGTGTCGTTAATGAATGTGTCGTTAATGAGTGTGTCGTTAATGAATGTGTCGTTAATGAGTGTGTCGTTAATGAATGTGTCGTTAATGAATGTGTCGTTAATGAATGTGTCGTATTCTACAGCGGAGCTGCGATGTTTGTGTCGATAAACGAACATCAACATTTCTGGTACCTAGCTTAACATAAACCTTCATTGATACTCATTCGATCGGGTTAAATTGCCACTTTTTTTTCTTTAGAACCTGAACAGGGTCTTGATGAGCTCTGGGTCTCTGTACCTGGCGTCACCGGATAGGTATGAGTCGCAAACTTTTATCAGCTCAAGCGGTGCGGATTTCAGGCAGTCGTTATCAATGCGATTTATTGTCTCAACGCTTTAAAACTAACATTGTTAAAAAAGAAGTAAAAATTTTTTTAATGAACACTGAGTAGAAGAATGGATAAGGTGAAGAATTAAGAGACAAAGAAGAGGGCACAGTTAAAAAAAATTACAGAAAGAAAGGAATGAAGGAGGTGAAAAATAACAGAATAAGAGAATGGATGGATTGAAGAGCACACAGAATAAGAGAATGCGTGTGATGAAGAACAAACAGAATAAGAGAATGTATAGGGTGAGGAACAAATGGAAAAGGAGAAAGTGGAAGAAAAACAGAAAAGAGGAGATGAAAGGTAAATAAAAGAAGAGTATTGAGGAAGTGACGAACAAATAGGAGAAACGATTTTAAAGGAGGATGAAGAAGAAGATGACGATTGTGGTGTTGATTGTCAATGAGAAGGAAAATAAAATAAATGAACGAAAACCTTAAAAGAATGTTAAAACAAGAGACTTGAAAGTATTTTTTAAAATGTAACTAAAGAATAAAGAGCGAACCTTACATAATGGTGTGATTAATGTCCCTTAGGAGATAATACATAACAAGACTAGCGCTCTGCTAGAGATTACTGCTTCACAAAGAACATTTTTTCTTTGTGTAGATTTTATATTTTCTAAAAACCTCAATATTTTATCACGTATTGTTCACACAACACAAGCTGTAAATTCCAACATTGGGAAAATACGTTTTAGTGTGGCAAGGTCATATTACGTAATATGCATCGGAAATGGACTTGTTAAGCTTTTACAGCTTCGTTTTGTGTAGCATGTACTTCCATATACTTCTCCATATATTTCTCTATATACTTCTCGATATAATTCTCGATATACTTCTCGATATATTTCTCGATATACTTCTCGATATAATTCTCGATATACTTCTCGATATATTTCTCGATATACTTCTCCATATACTTCTCCATATACTTCTCCATATACTTCTCCATATACTTCTCCATATACTTCTCCATATATTTCTCCATATACTTCTCCATATACTTCTCCATATACTTCTCCATATACTTCTCCATATACTTCTCCATATACTTCTCCATATATTTCTCCATATACTTCTCCATATACTTCTCCATATACTTCTCCATATACTTCTCCATATATTTCTCCATATACTTCTCCATATACTTCTCCATATACTTCTCCATATACTTCTCCATATATTTCTCCATATACTTCTGCATATACTTCTCCATATACTTCTCCATTCACTTCTCGATATATTTCTCAATATATTTCTCGATATACTTCTCCATATACTTCTCCATATACTTCTCGATATATTTCTCAATATATTTCTCCATATACTTCTCCATATACTTCTCCATACACTTCTCCATATACTTCTCCATATATTTCTCGATATATTTCTCCATATACTTCTCCATATACTTCTCGATATATTTCTCCATATACTTCTCCATATACTTCTCCATACACTTCTCGATATACTTCTCCATATACTTCTCCATATACTTCTCCATACACTTCTCGATATATTTCTCCATATACTTCTCCATATACTTCTTCATATACTTCTCCATATATTTCTCCATATACTTCTCCATATACTTCTCGATATACTTCTCCATATACTTCTCGATATACTTCTCCATATACTTCTCGATATATTCCTCCATATACTTCTCCAAATACTTCTCCATATACTTCTCGATATACTTCTCGATATACTTCTCCATACATTTCTCGATATATTTCTCCATATACTTCTCCATACACTTCTCAATATATTTCTCGATATACTTCTCCATATACTTCTCCATATATTTCTCGATATACTTCTCCATATACTTCTCCATATACTTCTCCATACACTTCTCGATATATTTCTCGATATACTTATCCATACACTTCTCGATATATTTCTCGATATACTTCTCCATATACTTCTCCATATATTTCTCGATATACTTCTCCATATACTTCTCCATACACTTCTCGATATATTTCTCCATATACTTCTCCATATACTTATCCATATATTTCTCAATATATTTCTCCATATACTTCTCCATATACTTTTCCATATATTTCTCGATATACTTCTCCATATACTTATCCATATACTTCTCCATATATTTCTCGATATACTTCTCCATATACTTCTCCATATATTTCTCGATATAAGTAAAAAAAAGTAAAGTACCCCCGTCAAACCAAGTGGCGTATAGGGAATATGGTGTTAGTGACCATAAATTTACAGACCTTCAGCACATGATTTTTTGGGGTAATGCGGTCGGTATTTCGCCCGTGCCGCTTTACTTTCCCAGAAAAAATCCGGTACAAATTTAAGGCTGGGTGAACCCGGAAGCCGTCGGTTCGGATCGAACCCTACCCTTGTTCTTTGTAGTCCAGTTCACTAACCACTGAGCTATCGTGGCACCCTATTTCTCGATATACTTCTCCATATACTTCTCCATATATTTCTCGGTATGCTTCTCGATATACTTTTGCGTTTAGAGAACGTTACATTGATTGAGAAGTGGAATGTGTTTGTTTGAAAGAAAACAAAATTCTACAACTTTAGAAGGAGAAACACACATATTCAAAAGTAAAGTCTGCAGGAAAATCAAACGTATTCAACATTTGAATCTATAAGGATCGTCAGGCAAAAATTTGCTGATTCAACAGTTGAATCTAGATTAATAATCAACGGTTTAATAGATTTTACATATTCAACCGTAAATTATAGTTTTATTTTCTTTAATTTGCACTGGTTAACTAGTGAAATCTGCACAAATATTAATTTGCACTGGTTAACTAGTAAAATCTACACAAATATTAATTTGCACTGGTTAACTAGTAAAATCTACACACATATAGCAAAAATGTTAGTGAAATCAAGAGCACAAACTGAAAAGCCGAGATTTAAAATTGAACATAATCAGCAATTAGATCAAGATAAAATAAACCTGATGATATCGTGCTTTGAATTAAATCTATAACTTCGGCCACTGCTGTCATCTTTCCCCCTTGTCAAAAGAATAAATGTTTATACAATCTTCATTACCTTACTAGATAGTTCTCCATTTAAAAAAAAAAAAAACTATATTTACATTTGACTACCATAACAATATTAAGCATACGACATAAAGAGGAGCTCACACAATGCATATCATCATCATGTGCCATACCGGTTGGCGTAGGCGATCATGTCATTCCACAATCCTTTATCTACAGTGCATCGTATCAGTTATGTATTGACTGCTTTCCATGTCATGACATCAAGTTATGCAGTTTTTCATTTTTGTCGTCCGCCATCTCTGTGTTCCTTTTATTTTGAAGGTTGTAACTAAGTATTCCAACTTTCCTCTTCTCAAGCTCCCTTTTTGTGTTGGCCTTTTTGAGAATGTCCTCATTGGTCTTTTCAGCTGTCCAGGGAACTTTCAACATTCTTCTCAGAAATGACATCTCTATGACCTCTAATCGTCTATTCATTTGTTTGTCTACTGTTCATGATTCGCTTCCATAGGTCAGAATTGGTTCCATATAGCACCGATGAACTTTCTTTCTCATTTCTATTGACATAGATTTGTTGCATAAGATATTTTTCATTTTCTGAAATCGGTTGGGATTTTTATTTATGATTTCTCTCTGCGGCAACCATCCCTGTTCTCAGCAGCGAGGTCCGGTTTGAAACGTCAGTTTCTCATCGGCAGAAAAAAAATATGAGTACCTCCGAAGTCGGAGTTATCTGCCTGTGCGGCGAGGTACCCCTGTGCACACGGCTGCCAGGGAAAAATGGATTAACACGCAAAATTCAGCTCCTAGTCTCTAAGGACTTCGTCAGAGTTGAAAGCTGGCGAACGCAACAACAACACCAACAACATTTTCTCAAATGTTATTTTGGACTGAGCTATTCTGCTTTTTATTTCTGTGGTGCATCATATCTGATGTTATTGTTGGGACCAAGTATTTGACGCGTTGCACTTGTTTCAGATTTGTCCTGTTTATTTATTTATAATGTATATATATGAGGCACTTTATGAATGGGAACAATGAAATATGGCAGTGGTGATCGCTTTTATTTACGAGATCGATCACATCGATCAGTGTGTGATACTCATCAATACATCTTTCCTGACATAACCTTTGACCTTGAGTGTTTTCTTTAGGGTGTATTCACGTATGTTATTACTCTATCTCATATTTCTCTCTCTGATGTTCATTTCCGTATGTTGCCAAAGAGGTCGTTCCTTCTTTTATGTATTTTTCTCCTTATTTTGGTTTTTACTATAATCCACACAAAAAGTATTAAGTAAACAGATATTGCTGTAAAAAAATTATTTTCTTTCTCATCGGAGCAATCTTTTTGAACTTCCCTTGGACAACTGTCCTAAAACAAATCTAATTAAACTTCCCTTGGGCAACTGTCCTAAAACAAATATAATTCAACTTCCCTTGGACAACTGTCCTAAAACAAATATAATTCAACTTCCCTTGGACAACTGTCCTAAAACAAATATAATTCAACTTCCCTCGGACAACAGTCCTAAAACAAATATAATTCAACTTCCCTTGGACAACTGTCCTAAAACAAATATAATTCAACTTCCCTTGGACAACTGTCCTAAAACAAATATAATTCAACTTCCCTTGGACAACTGTACTAAAACAAATATAATTCAACTTCCCTTGGACAACTGTACTAAAACAAATATAATTCAACTTCCCTTGGACAACTGTACTAAAACAAATATAATTCAACTTCCCTTGGACAACTGTCCTAAAACAAATATAATTCAACTTTCCTTGGACAACTGTACTAAAACAAATATAATTCAACTTCCCTTGGACAACTGTACTAAAACAAATATAATTCAACTTCCCTTGGACAACTGTACTAAACAAATCTAATTAAACTTCCCTTGGATAACTGTCCTAAAACAAATATAATTAAACTTCCCTCGGACAACTGTCCTAAAACAAATATAATTCAACTTCCCTTGGATAACTGTCCTAAAACAAATATAATTAAACTTCCCTCGGACAACTGTACTAAAACAAATCTAATTAAACTTCCCTTGGATAAATTTCCTAAAACAAATATAATTCAACTTCCCTTGGACAACTGTCCTAAAACAAATCTAATTCAACTTCCCTTGGACAACTGTCCTAAAACAAATATAATTCAACTTCCTTCAGACAACAGTCCTAAAACAAATCTAATTAAACTTCCCTTGGATAACTGTCCTAAAACAAATCTAATTAAACTTCCCTCGGACAACAGTCCTAAAACAAATCTAATTCAACTTCCCTCGGACAACTGTCCTAAAACAAATATAATTCAACTTCCCTCGGACAACTGTCCTAAAACAAATATAATTCAACTTCCCTCGGACAACAGTCCTAAAACAAATCTAATTAAACTTCCCTCGGACAACAGTCCTAAAACAAATCTAACTAATGACTCTCCGTACATTTGTATCAAATTCTATTACTTGCTCATTCTTCAGTCTTCGATCTAGCTCATTTCTCAAACTTGTGTTCTCCTGGCATCTTCATTTCCTCTTCGATGTTAGTGTTATCAAGTGACACCTGGTCTGTATGTTCAATTTTCTAAATTACCTTTCATAACTGAATAGACTTAAGTAACATGACATGGTAACGGCGTCAGATGTCTGTTGTCCTTACCGTACTAGACGTCATCGGTAGTAAGATGAGAGCGTTATTTCACTACATTCCTGTTATTGCCGTCCAAAATAGTTTGAAGTAAGTGTAAAAAAAACACAGATGCTATATAAACCATGTTTTACATTCTTATTGTCAACAAGTAAATCGAAAGTCATCGGTAGATCGTTATCAATAGTAGATCAATCAATAGCAGAACGAGATAACAAAATAAATAATAACAGACAAGTCACAAGATAAAATGTGAAATTAAACGATAGGTTCATATAGTAAAAGCAAAAAATACAAGATAGAGAGAAACAAATGCATGTCATTAAAAGTGAAAGTGGTATGCAGTAAAACTAATTTCCAAAGATAAATCTTAAAACCAAAAAAGTAAAATGGATTCAGTAGTTACCGCCTATCTGAGCTTGGTGGTAACCTTTCCAACTGGATCGACAGGAACGAAACAACATGGATGCTAGTCTTAACAAACTGGAACCAGATGTTAGAGAGCCCACTCAGTGACCTGCCAAATGTCATCATTAATCAAAGAACAGAGCAACAATTATGTCAAGTAAGAGACAAATGATAAACTGTAAGTCGCTTCTTACCAACTGTTTGTTATCAAACGTGATGATGAGTAAGAACATTAGAGAGTGTGACCTCAGGACAGCTGATTGGAGACTTGACGAGCATCATTAATGTCAGGACAAGATGGCCACAAGCTGACAAATGAGGTTGTCAGGGAGAATTTGAGGAGCGTGGAGAAAAATAACTGCTCAAGACAAGGCGGCAGTTAAGACGTTAGTGTCACAGCTTGGGGAGATCGTGGCTCATTCTCTGCTTGTACTCCCAGGCTGACTTCACTAATAAAGAAACTGGTACTTATTGTCATCTTTATTTTGACAATGCTTATTTCTATTGAAGTCAGGAGGAAATGATAGGCCTACGCCGGTCACGTGATACGATCACGTGGTTAGTAGAAATAACCAGAGAATCACAGAGCGAGCTTTCAGAAGGGAAACATCACTAAAAACGTAAACATAAAAAGTGGCAGACTTTGAAATAATTTGAGAACATAAACAAGAGAGACAAAGATCACAGGCATATACTTCCTCATAAGATTGAAAATGCTGCATACAATAGGGATTTAAGGCGAAACAGACAATGACGCGTTGTGACATGTGCCGACACTGGATGGGTGTAAGATGAGATGTATGTTAAACAAAAGTCCATTAGTTCACATCCCTGAATGAGTGACACTGCTCGACTCAATCTGGGGCGCTTCTCACAGACTTTTCATTCACCTAAAAGTGGCATTTTAATTCTGATCTTGTAAACTTTGCATCGTTTATGGAAGAAAATGTCTGGAGCATGGTACATTCTTTTCATTCTTTTAACTGATAGTTGATGGAAGTGGTTTCAGTTTATGATAACACACACCCACAAAAGGTGACATATTTTAGTCAAATGACATATTTATGAATGATGTTAAAGTAGAAAAAAAACCAATGAAGAAATTCTCAAAGAGGCAAACACAAAAAGGGAACTCCTAAAAAACATCAGAAAGAAACAATCAACATTTTTCGGGCACATTATGAGAAGAGAAAAGTTGAAGTACTTGGCTACAACTGGAAAAATACATGGAAAGAGAGATCGCGGACGACAAAGAGAGAAAATACTGGATAGTTTGGAGTCATGGCATGGAAAACAGTCAACAAGAGAACTGATACAATGCACTGTAGATAGAAGATTGTGGAAGGACATGATCGCCTACGCCAACCGGTATGGCACTTGATGATGATAATTGTTGTAGAATAATGCCCATAACAAAAAGATCAAAGATTAGCACACCTGAGCATCTCCGGGGTACAATATTCGATCTTTAGCCACACAAGTTTCTTTTTTGTTTATTTTAAGACACAGCCTTGAATCACCTTGAAACACAGACCTGAGAAGGACAATGTGGACCACACCCACCTTCCTGGAAGAGAAACTATACGGGGCAACCGAATCACTTAAACAGACAGCTGTCTTCATGAGAGAGTCCGGAACCATACTCTGAAAGAGTCATGATCACAGAAGAAGAGGAATCACGTTGAATGTATAGCAGAAGAGAAATATGTTTCTGGAAAGGTAAAACAAAAGAGAAATATGTTTTCTGGAAAGGTAAAACAAAAGAGAAATATGTTTTCTGGGAAGGTAAAACAAAAGAGAAATATGTTTTCTGGAAATGTAAAACAAAAGAGAAATATGTTTCTGGAAAGGTAAAACAAAAGAGAAATATGTTTTCTGGAAAGGTAAAACAAAAGAGAAATATGTTTTCTGGAAATGTAAAACAAAAGAGAAATATGTTTTCTGGAAATGTAAAACAAAAGAGAAATATGTTTTCTGGAAATGTAAAACAAAAGAGAAATATGTTTTCTGGAAATGTAAAACAAAAGAGAAATATGTTTTCTGGGAAAGTAAAACAAAAGAGAAATATGTTTTCTGGGAATGTAAAACAAAAGAGAAATATGTTTTCTGGAAAGGTAAAACAAAAGAGAAATATGTTTTCTGGAAAAGTAAAACAAAAGAGAAATATGTTTTCTGGAAAGGTAAACATGAGCAAATCAACTAAAGTACAAGTGACAAACATCTGTGTTGTAGATTTTGAATCTTGTGCTAAAAAGTGGTAAAAGTGAGCACTCTCTGGGCCAGTCAGGAGAAACGACAACGCGTGACTGACAGGAGACACTCGTGTTGATACAGGCCGGGGACATGTTGTAATTAAAAAGTGCCGGCACTTGGCATTGTAAAGACAATATTTATGTTGGGCTATGAGTGCTAAAGAAATGTGGCTTATGACTGCATCCGTTGGTCTGGGTGGGCAGTTGATTCACGTGTAGACCACAACCACATCTAGGCTCATGTGAACAGCTTGGGGTCAAGGTCAAGAAATGCATAAAAATGCGAGGCTGCTGTAAAGCTAATTGTAAAGGATAAAATTGTACAAATATTTTTTTTAATGGTATGGTAGAGATTTACGTAATTAGTGAACGATACAAATTTGAACGGGGAGCCGCGATAACTCAGTGGTTAATGAACTGGGCTACAAAGGACAAGGGGTAGGGTTCGATCCCAGCGAAGGCTTCCGGGTTCACCCAGTCTTAAATGGGTACCAGATTTTTTTGTGGGAAAGTAAAGCGGGACGGGCGTAATACCGACCACATTACCCCAAAAATCATGTGCTGAAGGTCTGTAAAATGTATGGTCACTAACACCATATTCCCTATACGCTACTTGGCGTGACGGGGACTCTTTACTTTTACAAATTTGAACGACGTTTCGGCTCAACATGCCTTCAGCAGGAACTGCAAAACAGCTTGCTATGTTTAACATTTGATTGACTTGTCGACTGAAGCATTAATCTGGATATTTTCTTTGCGGCAGAAAGATAGTTTTACTCAAAAAAAATAAATCTTCATCCCAGAAGCTCCTAATGGGTGATAAGTTGAGCTCGAATGTTTATGACGAGTTATATTTTATCCTGACATCTATTTTTTTGTGTGTGGTTAAATCTTGGTTCATTTTAACATCTTTCACGCTATAATGGACACTATGGCGTTGTTTTTAGTGGTCATATAAATGCATATTTTGGCCATGATTTAAGGTTAGGTCATACTTTGACCAGATAGGGAGTACAGACGCATATTTTTGGTTCTATTTGGTCATATTTGTCGTCATTTTAGGTACAATGTGACTTTCATTTAGGGGACCCTTTATTGCGTGGAAACAATGATTTGGTTTTGTAATTTTTTTGCTAAGAATCACCTGTCTGAATAAACACATGTTTATAACTCATCATCATCATGTACCATACCGGTTGGCGTAGGCGATCATGTCCTTCCACAATCTTCTATCTACAGTGCATCGTATCAGTTCTGTTGTTGACTTTTTTCCATGCCATGACACCAAGCTATCCAGTATTTTCTCTCTTTGTCGTCCGCAATCTCTCTTTCCTTTTATTTTGCCAGTTGTAACCAAGTATTCCAATTTTCCTCTTCTCATGATGTGCCCGAAAAATGTCGATTGTTTCTTTCTAATGTTTTTTACGAGTTCCCTTTTTGTGTTGGCCTCAAGCAAACATCCATGATTTTTAATTCATATTTGTTATTTTTAGATAATAAAAATCCGAGTCGGAAAGTTGTTTTTAGACTCCGACCTCAGTCACAAAATGTATGGCCAGTGCTCTTAGTTTAGTCATTTATTGTCAACTTGTAATCAACTAGACTGCGTATTCGTGAATATGTTATTAGGATTGTGTGAATGTGTTTATACGATTGTGCGAATATGTTAATAGGATTGTGTGAATGTGTTTATAGGATTGTGCGAATATGTTAATAGGAGTGTGTGAAAGTCTTGAGATTTATCGAGAGAAACTAAAGTGGCGGTAATTTCAAACTTTCAATACGAAACCAACGTTAAGACTCATGAACATCTCAAATAGACAATTACAAATTAAAGCAAGTACAGGAATTCAAATATCGGGGTAGCGTGTTATAAGAGAATAGAAGACTTAGCAGAGAGATTGAAGCAAGAATTCAAAGTCCTAACAATGTTACAGACCAAATGTCGCCAACTTTAAACCATCCTGCTATCTCAATGGAAACAAAGAAGAACTTGATCAACTCTATCTTTATTCCAACTCTTTGCCGGACTCTGACTCATCATCATGTGCCATACAGGTTGGCGTAAGCGAATTGACCTCCACAAACTTCTATCTACCGTGCATCGTATCAGTTCTGTTGATGGCTGTTTTCAATGCCATGACACCAAGCTATCCAGTATTTTCTCTCCTTGTCGTCCGTGATCTCTCTTTCCCTGTATTTTGCCAGTTATAACCAACTTTCCTCTTCTCATGGTGTGCCAGATAAGTATTGATTGTTGCTTTCTGATGTTTCTTATGAGATCCCTTTTTGTGTTGGCCTCTTTGAGAATTTCCTTGTTGGTCTTTTTAGCTGTCCAGGTAACTTTCAACATTCTACTGAGAAATTCCATCTATGTGGCCTGTAATAGTCTCTTCATTTGTTTGTTTACGGTCCATGATACGCTTCCATAGGTCAGAATTGGCTCTATATAACACCGATGAACTTTCTTTCTCATCTCTATGATGAATCGATGAACTCTGACTAAAGATCAAGAAAGAAAACTGACAACGTGTGAAATGAGATGCTTCAGAAAAGCTGGTAACAAAACACGAAGAGATCATGTGAAGAACGATAAAATCCGAAACAAACACTGGAATTCTATTAATAATCGAATGCGTAGAGAGACAAAGATTAAAGTGGCTTGAACATTTAATGCGCACGAAGCCATCAGCACCAACGTCAATAGCGTATAACAACAAAATGGAACAACCAAGATATATGATTAGACCAAGAAGAATATGGGTTGAGGGAATTTACGATATCATAAAACAAGACAACACAACACCACTAAGTACCAAGCCACAGAATGCGCGCTTGATGAAAAACAAATCATTGACTTAAGCCTGTGACGCCTAAAGGCAAAAAGCAGAACACGATACAAGAAGGAAGAAAAAAAAAGAAGGAAACTGTAAACAGGGTAACGCGACTGAAAGAAATCATCTTATTCACATTTTCTCCGAGGAAGCGAGGGAGATATTTCAAACTGGGCTCCTCCTCATACAACATCAACCATTGTAACATGAGGCTGTTGAAGAGTTTCCGACACCTTCTTTCTCCTCCTCCCATCTTCAACACTCACAACACATCTTCACATGGTTAAAACGTTTCATTTGCTGTCTTTGTTAAAGACTGGCTCCCTATAAACCTTGAAAACTATCTCATTCCAGCAAATGCTTCTTTTCTCTTGTTTTTGAGGGGCGCCTGCGCACTTGTAGCTTCTCGATACACACGTGTCCTCCTGCTGCAGCTTACTTCGCAAATGTTAACAAATTGTAAAACGTGTTTCCATAATTTAAATAGGACGGATAATAAGAAAAATTATTATTTGAATTTCTGTAACATTCAGAAAAAATCTGGAAGTGAATTATCCTAAATATAAACACAAAGCTTATGAAGTTCAGTTCCAATGTTTTAGCTACCATTTTTTATATATTTGAGACCTGGAAAACAAGGAAGGGAATAGATAATAAACTAGACGTATTTGAAAACAAACGTTATAGATCTACTTTGTTTAAATAGAATGAATTCAAGACTCTTCCTCTTCTTCTTCTACCTTTTTAGCTCCCAGTGGAGCATAGGTCTTCAACAAACACTTTCCAAGTCGTTCTGTTTTTTTGTTATTCTTTTAAGATCATTCCATGTCTTCCCCATCATCTTCATCTCTGCTTCTATCTTCTCCAAGAATTCCTTGGTCTTCCGCTTTGTCTTTTTCCCTGGGGATCCCAAAAAAGGGCCTGTTGTGTAATACTCTCAGTTGGCTTCCGTTGTGTGTGTCCTATCCAGCTCCATTGTCTTCGCTGTATTTCTTTATCTACTGGTATTTGACTGGTACATTTCCATAATTCTATGTTAGGGATTTTGTCCTGCCATTTCCACCTGTGAAGAATTCAAGACTAGGACACAAATAATAAAAATGGCCATTTAACAAAATGTTTGATCTACAGTCGTGAAACAGAATGTGTGCATGTATCGATTATGTGCTGATAGGAAACAAAATGATTAAAAAAACAAGCAAGACTTCAAGAAGGAAACAATAGGAAAAAATAGGAACTCCTGGAAACAATGAGAAGACGGATAAGGACAGCAGCAATGACTCCCTGTTGACGGCACTGCAAGATGATAGTTGTTACTATTATTCACTTTCTGATCACATTAACAACAACGACTTTGAGTCATTTGAACTCTTAAAAGCATTGGATAGAGGTCACACTTTGTCTTAAAGTCATCATCACGACATTCAAACGCCCATTAGCAAAGCTTTCCAGTTTCTTTTATGAAAACACACGAAGATCTCAGTACGGAGCACAATAACCGCACCACCGACAAGAACCTTCAGTATAATTTCTGAAAGCTGTTTAAATTATTGTAAAAACTGCTAATTTACTTTCTTTATAGAAATCTGACATAGATCCTACACAACTAATGAACACATCAGAGTCTGTAGATGCAAAATAAAGAGGTTATTTTACTTTATATTTCATCACGTTCTAGAAATATTTCGATAAAAAGCACCTCAGCCGAACTTACCTGCTTGTCAACAGAGGCTCTTCCGTGGAACAAAAACTTCGACCAAGAATCCCTAGATTCTATAGAGCACCAACCAAGAATCCCTAGATTCTATAGAGCACCAACCAAGAATCCCTAGATTCTATAGAGCACCAACCAAGAATTCCTAGATTCTATAGAGCACCAACCAAGAATCCCTAGATTCTATAGAGCACCAACCAAGAATCCCTAGATTCTATAGAGCACCAACCAAGAATCCCTAGATTCTATAGAGCACCAACCAAGAATTCCTAGATTCTATAGAGCACCAACCAAGAATCCCTAGATTCTATAGAGCACCAACCAAGAATTCCTAGATTCTATAGAGCACCAACCAAGAATCCCTAGATTCTATAGAGCACCAACCAAAAATCCCTAGATTCTATAGAGCACCAACCACGAATTCCCTCATTCTATAGAGCACCAACCACGAATTCCCTCATTCTATAGAGCACCAACCACGAATTCCCTCATTCTATAGAGCACCAACCACGAATTCCCTCATTCTATAGAGCACCAACCACGAATTCCCTCATTCTATAGAGCACCAACCACGAATTCCCTCATTCTATAGAGCACCAACCACGAATTCCCTCATTCTATAGAGCACCAACCACGAATTCCCTCATTCTATAGAGCACCAACCAAGAATCCCTAGATTCTATAGAGCACCAACCAAGAATCCCTAGATTCTATAGAGCACCAACCACGAATTCCCTCATTCTATAGAGCACCAACCACGAATTCCCTCATTCTATAGAGCACCAACCACGAATTCCCTCATTCTATAGAGCACCAACCACGAATTCCCTCATTCTATAGAGCACCAACCACGAATTCCCTCATTCTATAGAGCACCAACCACGAATTCCCTCATTCTATAGAGCACCAACCACGAATTCCCTCATTCTATAGAGCACCAACCAAGAATCCCTAGATTCTATAGAGCACCAACCAAGAATTCCTAGATTCTATAGAGCACCAACCAAGAATCCCTAGATTCTATAGAGCACCAACCACGAATTCCCTCATTCTATAGAGCACCAACCACGAATTCCCTCATTCTATAGAGCACCAACCAAGAATCCCTAGATTCTATAGAGCACCAACCAAGAATTCCTAGATTCTATAGAGCACCAACCAAAAATCCCTAGATTCTATAGAGCACCAACCACGAATTCCCTCATTCTATAGAGCACCAACCACGAATTCCCTCATTCTATAGAGCACCAACCAAGAATCCCTAGATTCTATAGAGCACCAACCAAGAATTCCTAGATTCTATAGAGCACCAACCAAGAATCCCTAGATTCTATAGAGCACCAACCACGAATTCCCTCATTCTATAGAGCACCAACCACGAATTCCCCCATTCTATAGAGCACCAACCAAGAATCCCTAGATTCTATAGAGCACCAACCAAGAATTCCTAGATTCTATAGAGCACCAACCAAGAATCGCTAGATTCTATAGAGCACCAACCACGAATTCCCTCATTCTATAGAGCACCAACCACGAATTCCCTCATTCTATAGAGCACCAACCAAGAATCCCTAGATTCTATAGAGCACCAACCAAGAATTCCTAGATTCTATAGAGCACCAACCAAGAATCCCTAGATTCTATAGAGCACCAACCACGAATTCCCTCATTCTATAGAGCACCAACCACGAATTCCCTCATTCTATAGAGCACCAACCAAGAATCCCTAGATTCTATAGAGCACCAACCAAGAATCCCTAGATTCTATAGAGCACCAACCACGAATTCCCTCATTCTATAGAGCACCAACCAAGAATCCCTAGATTCTATAGAGCACCAACCAAGAATCCCTAGATTCTATAGAGCACCAACCACGAATTCCCTCATTCTATAGAGCACCAACCACGAATTCCCTCATTCTATAGAGCACCAACCACGAATTCCCTCATTCTATAGAGCACCAACCAAGAATTCCTAGATTCTATAGAGCACCAACCACGAATTCCCTCATTCTATAGAGCACCAACCACGAATTCCCTCATTCTATAGAGCACCAACCAAGAATTCCAGATTCTATAGAGCACCAACCACGAATTCCCTCATTCTATAGAGCACCAACCACGAATTCCCTCATTCTATAGAGCACCAACCACGAATTCCCTCATTCTATAGAGCACCAACCACGAATTCCCTCATTCTATAGAGCACCAACCACGAATTCCCTCATTCTATAGAGCACCAACCAAGAATCCCTAGATTCTATAGAGCACCAACCACGAATTCCCTCATTCTATAGAGCACCAACCACGAATTCCCTCATTCTATAGAGCACCAACCAAGAATCCCTAGATTCTATAGAGCACCAACCAAGAATCCCTAGATTCTATAGAGCACCAACCAAGAATCCCTAGATTACTTAGAGCCCCAACCAAGAATCCCTAGATTCTATAGAGCACCAACCAAGAATCCCTAGATTCTATAGAGCACCAACCAAGAATCCCTAGATTCTATAGAGCACCAACCAAGAATCCCTAGATTCTATAGAGCACCAACCAAGAATCCCTAGATTCTATAGAGCACCAACCAAGAATCCCTAGATTCTATAGAGCACCAACCAAGAATCCCTAGATTCTATAGAGCACCAACCAAGAATCCCTAGATTCTATAGAGCACCAACCACGAATTCCCTCATTCTATAGAGCACCAACCAAGAATTCCCTCATTCTATAGAGCACCAACCAAGAATTCCCTCATTCTATAGAGCACCAACCACGAATTCCCTCATTCTATAGAGCACCAACCACGAATTCCCTCATTCTATAGAGCACCAACCAAGAATCCCTAGATTCTATAGAGCACCAACCAAGAATCCCTAGATTCTATAGAGCACCAACCACGAATTCCCTCATTCTATAGAGCACCAACCAAGAATCCCTAGATTCTATAGAGCACCAACCAAGAATCCCTAGATTCTATAGAGCACCAACCAAGAATCCCTAGATTCTATAGAGCACCAACCACGAATTCCCTCATTCTATAGAGCACCAACCAAGAATTCCCTCATTCTATAGAGCACCAACCAAGAATTCCCTCATTCTATAGAGCACCAACCAAGAATTCCCTCATTCTATAGAGCACCAACCACGAATTCCCTCATTCTATAGAGCACCAACCACGAATTCCCTCATTCTATAGAGCACCAACCAAGAATCCCTAGATTCTATAGAGCACCAACCAAGAATCCTAGATTCTATAGAGCACCAACCACGAATTCCCTCATTCTATAGAGCACCAACCAAGAATCCCTAGATTCTATAGAGCACCAACCAAGAATCCCTAGATTCTATAGAGCACCAACCAAGAATCCCTAGATTCTATAGAGCACCAACCACGAATTCCCTCATTCTATAGAGCACCAACCAAGAATTCCCTCATTCTATAGAGCACCAACCAAGAATTCCCTCATTCTATAGAGCACCAACCACGAATTCCCTCATTCTATAGAGCACCAACCACGAATTCCCTCATTCTATAGAGCACCAACCACGAATTCCCTCATTCTATAGAGCACCAACCAAGAATCCCTAGATTCTATAGAGCACCAACCACGAATTCCCTCATTCTATAGAGCACCAACCACGAATTCCCTCATTCTATAGAGCACCAACCACGAATTCCCTCATTCTATAGAGCACCAACCACGAATTCCCTCATTCTATAGAGCACCAACCACGAATTCCCTCATTCTATAGAGCACCAACCACGAATTCCCTCATTCTATAGAGCACCAACCACGAATTCCCTCATTCTATAGAGCACCAACCACGAATTCCCTCATTCTATAGAGCACCAACCACGAATTCCCTCATTCTATAGAGCACCAACCACGAATTCCCTCATTCTATAGAGCACCAACCACGAATTCCCTCATTCTATGGAGCTTCGACCAAACATTTCCTGATTATATGAAACTTAAATTAAAAAATTTCCTGATTCTATGGAGCTTCAAGCAAGAATGTCCTGATTCTATGGAGCTTGAACCAAGAATTTCCTGATTCTATGGAGCTTCAACCAAGAATTTCCAGATTCTATGAAGCTTCAATCAAGAATTTCCAGATTTTATGAAGCTTCAATCAAGAATTTCCAGACTCTATGAAACTGACCAATTTCTCTAACTATAAACCGACTTGTTGTCCCCGAGTGTTTACTTCATGCCTCACCTTCATCTTGCGGGGACCCTTCTCGTTATAACCTCCACTTTCAAGTTAACAAGTAGATTGTTTTAAATACAAAAATAAATTGTTAACATCAGATGTAAGATCTCGTTCAGTGGTAAATGTAGAACTGCAAAGACCATTAATATTTTCATGAAATGACAAATATGTCAAGCAGCAAGTCATTAGCATTGAGGGTTTTAATAAGAGAATGTTGCATTGTGTCAACGTTGCTTTATATTTGTGAATCATGGCCAGCAAAATAAGAAATACAATGTCGGATAGAATCAATTGAGACGTGATTTTTGTTGTTGCTTTTTTGTCTTTTTTTTGGAGAATGCGAAAGACACAGTGGGTAGCCGAACGAAATGAAATAAGGAGATATTAAACTAGGCGCAGATGTTAAAAGGGAGATAATTGTAAGGCAAATTAGGAAAAAGTCAGTCCACATTTTTAGGGAAGGCGAGGAGAAGGGGCGAGTTGGAAAACGTAGTAACGGGAGGAAAATTGAAGGCCGGACTGAGGTAGACAAAGTGAAGAGGTGCTGGATAGTTTGATGGCACAGCATGGGGAAAAGGTGAATAATTGAACAGTTGCACGGCACAAGATTGAGTGTTATCGAGAAACGCTTCTCACGGTCTAGGTAATGGATGAACCGAACAAATATCACCAACTATAGCGGCTTGTAGATATAAAAAATGACTCCTTTACGTGACTGTGAATGCTTGTCCTGTGTTATTTTGTATGTTATTTTATATATGAGATGTATGTTTTGTTTTAAATTGTGTTATTTTGTCTGTTATTTCATATATGAGATTTATGCTTTGTTTTAAGTGGTGTTATTTCGTCTGTTATTTCATATATGAGATTTATGTTTTGTTTTAAGTGGTGTTATTTTGCATGTTACTTTATATATGAGATTTATGTTTTGTTTAAATGCAAATCCCATGTTAAGAAGAACAAATGTTTGTTTCTCCCCTTGTATAGAAGTAGAAAGTGTGAAATAAATGAGCTAATGAGAACATCACATATATATATGCATCTACAGAAGAATATCGGGAGTCCCATAAGAGCTTTAGGTAAACATGAAGCTGTGAAGAGAGAAGCGCAAATTGGCAAAAGCTGCTTTTGGCATCGATCAGCTGCAAACAGTTATCGTTTATTTGTTTTTGTTTTTTTTGGGGGTGGGGGGCATGTTATAGAGAAAGAGGATTAGGGATAAGGGAATACAGAAATGGTAAATAGAAACAAAGAGAGAGGAGGGAGAATAAAAAGAGAGAGAGAAAGTTAATGGTAGGGGAGGGCATTCACTGAAAGCTCTGCAACTGAAGTAGCGAGAGAAAGGTATTTAGGATGGATCGAAGGTGAAATAGAAAGCATTGTCAGACACTGAAAAAGATGACAGGCAGGCAGGCTGGCAAGCAGAGATACAGACGAACAGGACAGACGGATGGAAAGAAATAGACGGACGGACGGACGGACAGACGGACAGACAGACAGACAGACAGACGGACGGACGGACGGACGGACGGACGGACGGACGGACGGACGGACGGACGGACGGACGGACGGACGGACGGACGGACGGACGGACGGACGGACGGACGGACGGACGGACGGACGGACGGACGGACGGACGGACGGACGGACGGACGGACGGACGGACGGACGGACGGACGGACGGACGGACGGACGGACGGACGGACGGACGGACGGACGGACGGACGGACGGACGGACGGACGGACGGACAGACAGACAGACAGACAGACAGACAGACAGACAGACAGACAGACAGACAGACAGACAGACAGACAGACAGACAGACAGACAGACAGACAGACAGACAGACAGACAGACAGACAGACAGACAGATAGATAGATAGATAGATAGATAGATAGATAGATAGATAGATAGATAGATAGATAGATAGATAGATAGATAGATAGATAGATAGATAGATAGATAGATAGATAGATAGATAGATAGATAGATAGATAGATAGATAGATAGATAGATAGAGCGGGATGGATGGATAGGTGGATGGTTGGATGTATGGATGGATGGGTGGGTGGATGGGTGGGTCGGTGGTTGAGTGGGTTGGTGGGTGGATGGATAGAAGAAGAAGTAGAAAAGAGTTGAGAGAATGTAAAATAGACAGAACGAATACAAATCATGACATCTAATCTGCAAAGATTACGCTGCAACGATTTTTATAAACAAATACATGTTGGCTCCTGGAACATTTTTTTTTTCCATAAAATGGTTGCTGAAAAAAAAAAAAAACAAAGAAATCGTATAAAGATTAATCTTAAACGCAGTCCACACAGATATAAAAACACGCTTGTTTTAACCGTATATTTCCCCATGATTTATTTTCTATTTTTTGCATTAAATGGCAGCATTTGGGGACCTCACCAGAGACTGTACGAGAGGGTTTTGCATGTTGTAGCAGGTTAATGCAGAAATATGGATATCCAGCAGTCTCTGCTGGGACCTGATAGTACAGACCCTAGACTTTGGACAATGCCGTAAAGACAGTTTTTAATGTTCTATTCAAACTCTTGATATTGAAAAGGTAATTTTCATCATTATCATGTGTCATGTTGGTTGGCGTAAGCGATCATGTCCTTCCATAGTCTTTTACCCACATTGTTTCGTATCAGGTTTTTGTTGACTATTCCATCCATGCCATTACATCAAGATATCCAGTATCTTCTTTCTTTGTCATCCGCGATCTCTCTTTCCATGTATTGTGCCAGTTGTAACCAATGAAATGTGTTAGATGAATGACAGGAAAGTCTGAGAGATAAGATCAGAAATGAAGAACTGAGAAAAAAGCTAGGAATAGCCCCGCCATAGAATATATAAGGAAACAACAGATAAAATGGTTTGACCACGTGACAAGGCAGAAAGAACAAAACACAACACAACGAGCCTTCAACAAACGTTGTGAGAACACCAGACCCAATTGTCGACCACGAAAAAGATGGGTCGATGGAATATTAGAAGCACTAGGAAACATAACAGCAGCAGAGGCGAACAGAAGAGCAAAAGACCGCAAATTATATCTCCCCTCGACGCTGAAAGGCAAATGAGGAAGGAAAAAAGAAGTAGAAGAAACCAAGTATTCCAAATTTCCTCTTCTCGTGATGTGCCAGAAAATTGTCAATTGTTTCTTTCTGATGTTTTTAGGAGAGCCATTTTTGTGTTGACCTCCTTGAGAATGTCCTCATTTTGTGTTTTTCGATTTCCATGAAATTTTCAACATTATTCTGAGAAATCCCATCTCTGAGGTCTCTAACCGTCTTTTCGTTTGTTAATGGTGATATTAATGATGATATTAATGATGATATTAATGCCACAAACATAAATGGTTTTTAATGTCATATTCAAACTCGTGACAGTGAGAAGTTCGTGTTAACTTACAAATTAGACACATACACTTTAAATTTACTAAGACACCTGAAGACAGAACTGAATGTCCAGTAGAATGTTGTCACCATTTATATGCCAATTGCAAACAGCTTTTGATGAGCAGTCGGCACATTTATAATGGGAAGTAGTGAATGCCTGCTCCAAGCGCCCTGTCCGTTTGGCGGCACCTATCATCAAAGTTATTCACGCTAAAGATATTAATTTTCCGCCGCACTAGATAACGCCGCGGTAGGTTTGCCGACGCTGAGATTGAGAACCACTAGTTGGACACGATTTCCAATGTACCTCTTCCCTTTCCTGTCAGTAGCCTGACTCCTGTTTCCCCGCTGCGTCTCGTAGGCGAGTAACTAGACTCTGAGAAGATAACTCAGCTCTGGAACAAAGTTAACCTGACAGCGTTACCTCGTCATCACCACCAGGGGGCGTGGACTGACTAGTTACCTGCGTAGCACAGCTCGAGAATGACGACGAGAGCATTTTCAGCTTCCCAAGTTATAAATAAATAAATAGTGAATTCGTCCCTGAAAATAAATCTTGGTGAATATATATTTGTCTCTTCCTCTTCTTCTTCTTTTTCTCTCTTTCTCTTCCCAAGTCCAGCCATCTTCCCCATCAGAACACAGCATTGTGAGACATACGATTCATTTGAGGGGAAGAGGTATGTTTACAAGACTCGGAAAACAAAACATTCACAAATAATCAACAACAGAAAAAAACAAAGAACAATACACAGCACGAAGCAGGATCGAACCCGCCCTCCTCGACAAAACGCCTTGCCTCCAGAAACCTGCGCTAGAGCACACGACCAACTAAATACTGTGAGATATATCAATTTATTCATTCATTGAGGGCCGTCTCCGCACCGAAGGTTGGCTACTATGGAGCGCCATTTCCACTCTGTCTCTTGCTTTGATGATACAGATTGTCATAGGGTGACTTGTCCATCTTTTGATGTTAATCGTCGATATTAGTCTTGGTCTGCCTCTGCCTAATTTACCTTGTTTTTTCCCTTCCAATATTATTTCTATTTGGCTGTTGTGTCTTTTAACATGCCCCAAAATTTCATTTTTCTTGTTCTAATTGTATTTAGTAGTTCTCTTTTCATTTTTAGTTGTTTTAAAACTTCTTCGTTTGTTTTCTTTTCTTTTCATCCAATTCTACCTATTCTTCTATAGATCCACATTTCAAAGGCTTCAATTTTCTGTTCTGTTTTCTTGTCTAATGTCCATGTTTCTGCACCATATAGGAATATTGAGAAGATGTAACAATTTGCTATTCTTAGTTTTATCCCATATGTTATTTGTTTTGATGTTAGTATGTTTTTCATGGCATTGAAATTACTTTTTTTCCATATCTATTCTTTTGTTTATTTCAGATGTACATTTCCCATCACTGGTTATAGTACTGGTTATAGTACTGGTTATAGTACTGGTTATAGATATACCAACAGAGTAAGAAAAGTGTCTATATTGTTTGCTATCTTTACGCGATTTTCAAATTTCAGGGAGTATAACTGGAAAGGGGGGGGGCGCTTTTGAACCGCAGAGTAAAGACGGATTGCCCAGTGCAGTCGTGGCGAGGTGTCTGGTCTGAGTTTTTAATTTCACCACGACAAAGAAACAATCTGCCGGGATTTGAACCCGCATACTTCTAATTTGGAGCTTGATATGTTGAGTTACCGACTCGGCCACCGATCACGAAAGTAGCTACCACACTGCAAAATAACCCTTCTCATTGTTGAAAAAAAAACACTTCTCACTGAGAAAAACAACCCGCCTCATTAAGAAAAACAACCCGTCTCATTAAGAAAAACAACCCGTCTCATTACGAAAAACAGCCCGTCTCATTAGGAAAAACAACCTGCTTTACTAAGAAAACCACCCGCTTCATTAAGAAAAAAGACCCTCCTCACTGAGACAAGCAACCCGCCTCATTAAGAAAAAAGACCCTCCTCACTGAGACAAGCAACCCGCCTCATTAAGAAAAACAACCCTCCTCATTAGGAAAAACAACCCGCCTCATTAAAAAAACAACCCGCCTCATTAAGAAAACGACTCACCTCATTATGAAAAACAACCCTCCTCACTGAGACAAGCAACCCGCCTCATTAAGAAAACCACCCATTAAGACAACCACTGAAGAAAATAAAGAAAAATATGGTTATGGTTATGCAAAGACCCGGTATCAGTGCAAACAAATTATTAAAATCCATAATTGCTCAACCGCCCGTGCCAGTGGAATCATTCGAACTAATATTTCATCTCTCAAACAAAGAAAGGTAGCTGCAGTCACCATCATAGCAGTCTCAGCACACGCCAAAAGACTTAAGGCGAAACCGCACAGAGAGTGAACACAGCCATCTGGTCCCCGCCATACGATATCAGCATTCATCGTAAGCAATCGGAATATCAAAAGAGGATCAAAAAGGATGAAACGCACAGCACACAGTGTGCACAGAGCACTTAACTCAATAGCTCCGACAGCAAGCCGGACTTATAATATGAGGAAACTGCAACAAGAAACATTTTTCAGACACAGCCCATAACGGTTCCTGCTGCGTATCCACCATATTGACCGGAAGTTCACGTCCTCCTGAAAATGTGGATCGGCATATCTTTTTTTTTATGTACAGTTCTTGATGATGTTAGGACATCGTTTTTGTCTCCAAATCCGAATATATGAAACATTTACTCGTAGGATTATCCTCATCGTACATCAAAAAACAATCCGTAAGCGCTCACATCAACCCCGCAATGTTAATTTGTGAAATGATAAACCAGTTCACACCGGGGCTGCAAAGTCATGAACAAAACTCTGTCATTTCGCCCTTCATTATAAGCGTACGGCCGGTTGAGACGCACACAACAATGGATGCACCCACAAACGACCGATTAATCTAGTGAATGCAACAAACAACGCACGAAAGACCGTAAAGAAAAATATTCCTCACTGCAAAGATAAATCAACACTTCACTGCGTGAGGAATCACAATTTTCATAGCAAGAAAGCATGTTGCTAGAGTTTCATGAAAAGAAATTCATTTTAATTGCCGTGCATCGCTTGCTGGATGACAGTAAAGTGGACAAGAAACCACGAGCATGCACGTGCTATTGAAAATCTTGTTTCGTCAACAACACTTGTGTTTAGATTAGATCTTCTACAACAAAACAAATGTGGAGGCCAAGGTTACAGCCCACAACTGGCTTGAAACAAGCGGGGTTTTAAGTTTAGTTTGTATATTTGTAATGTGGACTGGATTAAGTTTTGTCAGTTTATTAAAAAGTCGCACAAAAGTAAAAAAAAAAAAAAAAACGATGAATTTATCTCTTTACAGGCGGTTCAAAATATAGCACCGTCGATCTGTGTTAGTGAGGATAAGAATTTGTGTTGATACCTACCATATTAACATTCATGCAAATGATGAAGGAAGTAATATCTTCATTGTGTCTGCCTTCTCTAGACGAGCGTTTCTCAAACTGTAGTCCGCGGTGCTGTTATATGGGGTCCGCGGAGCTATCACTTGGGGTCCGCGATGCTGTTACAATGGGTTCGCGGAGCTGTCACACGAGGTCCGCGACACTATCTCACGGAGTCAGCGGTGCTGTCACACGGTGTTCACGATGCTGTCACAATGGGTTCGGGGTGCTGTCACACGGGGTTCACGGTGTTAAACACGGGGTCCGCATTGCTATCACACGTGGTCAGCGGTGCTGTCACACTGGGTCCGCGGTGCTGTCACACTGGATCCGCGATGCTGTCACACTGGGTCCGCGATGCTGTCACACTGGTCCGCGGTGCTGTCACACTGGATCCGCGATGCTGTCACACTGGGTCCGCGATGCTGTCACACTGGGTCCGCGGTGCTGTAACACTGGGTCCGCGGTGCTGTCACACGGGGTCCGCGATGCTGTCACACGGGGTCCGCGGTGCTGTCAAACGGGTTCCGCGGTGCTGTCACACGAGGCCCGCGGTGCTGTCACACGGGGTCCGCGGTGCTGTCACACGGGGTCCACGGTGCTGTCACACGGGGTCCGCGGTGCTGTCACACGGGGTCCACGGTGCTGTCACACGGGGTCCGCGGTGCTGTCACACGGGGTGTGCTAAAGCTTGAAGAATAGTGTGATATTCTGTAGCTAAATGGAGAGAGAGAATGAAATAATATGAGCACAAAAGAAGATAATTCGTAAAAGGAAGAAATCTTGAGTTGAAGTGGAACCCTGGGGGTCCGAGACTACAAAATGTATTTAATGAGGGTCCACGGTAAAGGAAATTTTGAGGCTCGCTTCTTTAGAAGATTATTATGAACTGAGAGCTTTGCCAAGGTCGTGCTAACCCCATCTATATTCGTTTCAAAGAGTTCAAAATGAGGGACACAAGCCAAACATTAGAAAGAGAAACTAGGTGTCAAGGCCTAATGGGTACAAAATTAACTTATACCTAAGCGGTACCATTCCATCTGTGTCTACAGACTACTTAACATATGGATGTGAATCATGGACAATACATGGACAACAGACAAGAAAATCACTGGAGTCTGTAGAAATGTAGTTTTACAGAAGAATGTTGAGAATACCATGGACAGTAATGAAAAGAGGCCAAAGCAAAAAGAGAGCTAATATCCAATATTAGGAAGAAACAATCATCAGTTTTTGGCCAAGTAATGAGAAGAAAACAGCTGACTATATTATAATTACTGTGAAAATTGAGGGACGAAGAGATAGAGAGAAGCAAAGAGAAAAGATACCACACAGTTTAAGAGAATGGCTTGGCAGAAAGTGAACAACAGAAATTATAAATAACTGTTGAGATCGAAAGTTGTGGAGAGACATGATCATCTACGGCAGCAGGCCCGGTACTTGATGATGATGACTTAACATTTTCTGCATGTTCATTTCTAAATAGCCCATTACTTTCACAAGAAGAAATGCTTCACTGCCTCTTTTTGCGTGTGTACGTGTTTTCCTTGCGATTGTCCTAAGGCACCTTATTTTTTACCGTATTAATTACTGCTACAACTCTCTTACTGCTACAACTCTCTTACTGCTACAACTCTCTTACTGCTACAACTCTCTTACTGCTACCTACTACTACTACCCCTACCACTACCACCACTACTATTACTACTACACCTACCACTACCACTACTACTACTACTACTACTACCCCTACCCTACCACTACCCGTACCACTACCACTACCACTACTACTACTACTACTACCCCTACCACTACCACTACCCCTACCACTACTACTATTACTACCCCTACCACTACCACTACTACTACTACTACTACTACTACTACTACCACTACTACTACTACTACTACCCCTACCACTACCACTACTACTACTGGGAAGCAAAGGCGCGCCTCATAGAAGTAGAGTTGGAAGCTGTCAGCGACCCACAGCTGATGGCTTGCCAAAGAATGGGTGAGTCAAAGCCATCCAGACACTACTGCACCTCTTCGCGGTGGCTCCAGAAAGAGAGTAATCTGACTAATCTGGCCATGCGAGTAAGGATGGAAGAGGGAAGACAACCAAGTGCTGAAAAGTAACATGCTGAAGTCGGATGTATTGGGCCGAAAGGCGCAAATATTACGGTACTTCTGCAAACTACAGCACTAGGTATCAACGCCAACTTAATGTCCTTCCAAGGGGTTAAGGCAAAGAATGCAAATGAATGCATAAAAATGCGAAGCTGCAGTAAAACATTTTCTCTGTCCTTCCAAGTACGGATAATGAAGAGGACATCGATTCCTTTATTATTCTTCGAGTGGACGACAGGAAGAAAGGAATGACTGCTACTACTACAAAGGTTTCATCTGCTTGTTGTTTCGCACACTTTGCCATAAAGATTAAGCAAGTGGGACAAAAGTTTCTTTTAACAATCTTCCCAGCAGTAGATGTAGTCATGTGTAAGAGCTTGCAGGCAAACTTTGAAGTCAGTGAACAGGAAAATATATCAACAAATGACTCATGATCAATCAGTCAGATGAATGTTACCTACATGAGAATGTGTCAATTGATGATAAAACAATCCTGAGACTACAAGAATAATCAAGCGTGGCACGAGAATTAATAGAAGATCAGGAGAAGGGTGTTTAACCAGTTATATACATTAACATTCAGCGTGCATATATCCTAAACATCTGCATTAAGCTTTTGAACACCTTTGAAGCTGCCTGCAGTGCAATAAAGTGGTTCAGCTAACCATTAACACTACCAAAAAAACTTCATTGTTGAGCTCTTGTTAAATGCTGTTTTCTACAAGAAAATAAACACAAACGCTTCAAATCCCTTTCTCTGCCCTGGAACCTAACGCGTCCTGATTGTAAAAGCATAAAAGCAAACTCTTCTACACGTGGTGCCACTGGGCGTTCATGTGTGAAACCATATGGTTTACTCTTGCAAACGGCCCAGCAAAGAACGCGTGTAAATCGCCTAGTTCACGGCCTGGAACTACTTACACTCAACGGTCACGCCAACATTAGCATTCGTGATGAGCTCGCTGTTTTTAAGACACGCATTCTTTGACCGAACTATCGTACATCTTCTGAGCCGTAAAGATTTGATTAAAAATCCTTCTCCAGATAATAATCCAAGCTTTGGACGATGTTTTCATACATGAAGGGACGTCCAGTTTACGTTCTTTCACACCAAATATTTCACTCGCGAATTAACTTGTCGTTGCGGAGCCAATAAGAATAGGTTGAGAGTCGCAAATTAGAAACAACAAAAAATAATAACCTGCGAACAGTAGTTGAACAGTAGTACAAGCAGTTTAAAAAAAAAAAAAGCAACATTTGGGAATCGTTTGCTGGGAAAGTAAATTACATTACTCTGCTCAGCTACAGAAATGGGGAATAACATTACAAAGACGAATCTGGTGCTCTTTGATCGAGAAATGTATTTTATTTTTGTATTTATTTTTTGTTGTTGTTATTTTGTTGCCAGTGCGCGAAAGTGGGGGGCTATTCCTTTTTTTTAAATTATTATTTGCTTCACAGTTTAGAATTTTATTTTTTGGAAGCACCTTTTTGGTCACAGTTTATTTACAGCTTCCTTGATGAGCAAATGGAAAACAGCATTAACTGTTGTGGGGAAAAAATGGAAATCAAAGAATGAAATGGAGAAGAGCTGAAAGGCAGTTTTGGCTTGTTAGAGAGTTGGTTAATTGGATAGTAGAAGCGGTGATAGCCAACTCCGGAAATCCTGAAAAGCGTCTAGTCTCTTTGGTGAAGGTTACGCTTTATGATACAGGAAAACGACTAAACAAGAACGTTTCGGCTTTGCGGATAAGATAAGACAAGACCAACCAAAGTTTCGACTTAAACACAGTGACAAACACAAAACAAAACAGAGAATAATTACAAATCTTACATTTGTTTCATGTGAGAATTGAGCTCTGAACCTTTTAATCAGCAGCGAGCATATTAACAAATATGCTCAAAAAAGAGGGGGAAGAGAGAATAGATACATGGTCAACATTATTTTATAGGAATTTAATTATATACCTCATCATCATCATCATCATCATCATCATCATCATCATCATCATCATCATCATCATCATCATCATCATCATCATCATCATCATCATCATCAAGTACCATTTCTACTGGTGTCGGTGATCATGTTTTTCCACAACTTTCAATCGCAACAGTTCATTATCATTTATGTTGTTTACCGTCTACCAAGCTATTCTAATAAGCTGTCTGGTATCTTTTCTCTCTGTTTCCCTCTATCTCTTCGTCCCTCATATTTTCCAATTGTCACAACATATACCAGCTATCCCTTCTCATTACGTGGCAAAAAATTGATGATTGTCTCTTCCTCATTTTGGATATTAGCTCTCATTTGCTTTTATCTCTTTCAGAACGGTTTCATTACTCTTCTTAGCTGTCCATGGTATTCTCAATATTCTTCTGTAAAACCAAATTTATACAGTCTTCAGTGATTTTCTTGTCTGTTGTCCTATTGTCCATGATTCACATCCATATGTTAAGACTGGCTCTACATAACATTTGAGAACTGTTTTTCTTGTTTCATTTGGCAAAAATGGATTCCATCGTTTCTTTTTAATTTTTTTGGAAAGCTACTTTTGCCTGAGCCATTCTGCATCTCACCTCTTGTGTACATAAACCATCTCAGGTTAACATTGGTCCCAGAGATTTCAATTCATTTACCTGTTTTAATATTGTTCCACTTGTTTTTATTTTGCATTGCGGTGATGTCTTTTCCTTTGTTGCTACCATTATGTCCTTTTTCCATTAAGCCTGAGTCCTTTATTTTTGCTTACCTTCACTATAATGTCTAACATTTATTGTAAATAATTTTTCTCTTATTATATACCTACTTAGCGCTGATTTAAACTGTCTTTTTGTTGTGTTTTCCGCCTTTGCTGCTGAAGTATCTACTCAATGCTTGCTGCTTGTAGCGAGTCCCCATCTCATATTAGCGTATTCATACGTTAGATTGTGTTGTTTTATTTGATTGCCTTACTTATATCTTGATCTACTCTTTGGAGCAGTGATCATGTTTGCTATCACTCAATTGAATCTCTCGATCACTCATTGTGCATTACGAAGTCAAGGCATCCCTTTCATTCATACTGTCTTTCCTGCCCCTTTCAATTGATCTGAGTTTCTCTTTCTGGCCTTTGCCTCTGCACAGGAGAATTATTTCTCATGGAACGTTGATCGTAGTATATACGGAAACATCGAGGTTTAGTTTTTCTGAACGATGATTGACAAGTCTTAGCACTGACCTACTTTTTGACTTACAGTATATCCAGGGCCGGAGATGTGTAAAACATGTATGCAAAACCATCATGTTATGAATCTTATTCTAATTTTGAGTTATGTTGTTTTTTTTTAAAACTACAAACGAATCTGCTATTGTCTATTTTTTTAAAGGAAAACCCAAATTGAAACCAAATAAATAAAGCTAACTGTAGGTTGAAGCATTTGTTTTCACTTTACAGGGGCGACATTATGAGATCAATAGTGGATATTAAAGGAATTGAAGTCAATGGTTACAGTATAAATAATTTGCGATATGCGATTGACACAGTCATAATAACAGAGACATAGAATAAACTACAAGAAATGATACACATAATAGATAAAAGAAAGCGACAACAAAGGTCTCAGTCTGAATAGTAAGATAACAGAAGCAATGGTCATATCGAAGGAACAATCATCACCAGCATGCAGCATAAAAATAAAAAGGACGAATCTAAAACAAGTGCAACGCGACAAATACTTGGGCACAATAATAACATCAGATGGAAGATGCACCACAGAAATAAAAAGTAGAATAGCTCAGGACAAAACAGCATTTCAGAAAATGAAAAATGTCTTACGCAATAAATCTACGTCAACAGAAATGAGAAAGAGAGCTCATCGGTGCTACATAGAACCAATTCTGACCTATGGAAGCGAATCATGGACAGTAGCGAAACAAATAGAAAGACGATTTTGAGGCCACAGAGATGGGATTTCTCAGAAGAATGTTGAAAGTTCCCGGACAGCTAAAAAGACAAATGAGGAAATTCACAAAAAGGGAGCTCCTAAAAAAACATCAGAAAGAAACAATCAACATTTTTCGGGTACATCATGAGAAAAGTTGGAATACTTAGATACAACTGGCAAAATACAAGGAAAGACATTTCGCGGACGACAAAGAGAAAAAATACTGGATAGTTTGATGTCATGGCATGGAAAACAGTCAACAAAATTTATAGGATGCTTGAACACAAGATTTATAGGAAGTTTGTGGAAGTACATGCTCGCCTACTCCAACCGGTATGGCACAAGATGATGTAGCTTTAAGTAACTCAAGTAGGTCCCCAATGTTAATTTACTTTTGTACACACATTTATTAAGTCCACATTTTTAACGGTTGCTTGCAGTATTTTCCCAATGATCTATTTTAAGCTGGTAACGGTTCATACAACAGAGCAAACATCAAGTCTGTTATCCTGACACACATTCTGTTTACGCAACATTCTAAAGACTGTTTTTCTTTTTAAACAAAACCAGCAACCAAGAATTCTCAACAGGTGTACTGAAGAGAAAACGCACTGGCAATAACACGCAGGCGAAAGAGCTGAGATGATTATGCACAGTCAAGATCGTGAAGTTTTGTACAGTCAAGATCTTTAGGTTATGTACAGGACAGATCTTTAATTTATGTACAGGACAGATCGTTAAGTTATGTACAGGATAGATCTTTAAGTTTTGTCAGGACAGATCTTTAAGTTATGTACATGGCAGATCGTTAAGTTATGTACAGGACAGATCTTTAAGTTATGTACAGGACAGATCGTTAAGTTATGTACAGGACAGATCTTTAAGTTATGTACAGGACAGATCTTTAAGTTATGTACAGGACAGATCGTTAAGTTATGTACAGGACAGATCTTTAAGTTATGTACAGGATAGATCTTTAAGTTTTGTCAGGACAGATCTTTAAGTTATGTAAATGGCAGATCCTTAAGTTATGTACAGGACAGATCTTTAAGTTATGTACAGGACAGATCGTTAAGTTACGTACAGGACAGATCTTTAAGTTATGTACAGGACAGATCTTTAAGTTATGTACAGGACAGATCTTTAAGTTATATACAGAACAAATCTTTAAGTTATGTACAGGACAGATCTTTAAGTTACGTACAGGACCGATCTTTAAGTTGTGTACAGGACAGATCTTTAAGTTATGTATAGAACTGATGTTTATGTTACGTACAGAACAGACCCATCGGTTACGTATGGGACAGATCATTAGGCTGCGTACAATCGCGTTATTCGTTAGACGATTATTCAGCTTCTTCTCCCGCTCTTGTTGTTATTATTGCTTTATACCTCTAGCAAAGACACAGGCATTGAAGTTTGCATGAATATCACTTTTCCTATTTTTTCCAAATGCAAAGGAGTGCTCATGTGTCCCCCGCCGTAGAGGCGGATATTCTCCGACATCAGAAGTACTCTCATATTTACATCATTCACAGATGTATGTTTTGGGTAGACTTTTTCCCTATTAAATTTCCAGGACAGAGGCCATTTTTGGCCTACTCTGTTCAATTCTTAACTGCCAAGGTTTGTTTTACATGTGCAGAGTGTACACGGAGCCTCTAACATTTCGCCGTTATTCGGGAGAGCTAGATATCGAGATTCACTATTCATAGACCAGAGAAGGGTAAAACCATGACGATACCACGGATTCCATTTTTTTGTTTCACCGTCTGTAGTTCTAAAATAATGATCATGAAGATACAGAACTTCATGGATGCTTACGCAGAATAAAAGGATGGAAACGGCAGGAGAAAATCACTAACATAGAATTATGGAAATATGCTAGTCAAGTACCTGTGGATAAAGAGTTACAACGAAGACGATGGCGATGGATAGGACACAAACTGCAGAAGCCAACTGAGAGTATTACACAACAGGCCCTTTTTTTGGAATACCCAAGGAAAAAGACAAAGAGGAAGACCAAAATATTCTTGGAGAAGACAGATGGAAGCAGGGACGAAGATGATGGGGAATACATTGAATGATCTTAAAAGGATGGCAAGAAACAGAACGGTTAGGGAAGTATTTATTGAAGACCTATGCTCGATAGGGAACTGAAAGATAGAAGAAGAAGACCGTCTGTAGTTAAAATAAGAGTCCCAACCCCCCCCCCCCCCTCCCCGACCCCAGAAAGGGGGAAATGCCGTAAAGACATTTTTTTTTTAATATTGCAATTCCTTCCATTCAGTTCCTTGTGTTTTAACTGACATACTACTTGTCATTATCTACATCAACGTCTATTTAAACATCTTTCTTTTTCTCTGACATTCGCAATGCCTTCAGGAACGCTAGATGAAAACATGACTCAAAAATATAACCCTGAATCCGGGAGCTATGAACAGACCGCACGAATATCATGTCAAGGTGGGAGATGCCAAACGAGAACGCCAGACAGGAATCCAAAGAAGAAAGGTCAACCAACATAACACCGGTGTCGTTAGTCGCTACACATTGAGGTCTATACTTCAGATGAGATCTGAGCACTTATGGAATTAGTAAGTAAAGTAAAATACGACACTAGAATCGGCGTCTTAGCACGCGAGTTTTCTCTCTTACATGTGCTCGGTCGCCTATCCAGAAGTTTTCTGAGACTTCTGCGTTGTGTCGTTTTAGGCAGCACAAAACTCACGATGCGAGGCGGCATTCCTTACCTTCCTAGAGTACTGCCCTGGTACCCATTTCCGCCAGCGGCTCAGTCGACCGTGGGGGTAATTTTTTGTTGTTTTTCCAACCACTAGTACAACTCACGCTGCTTCCCGCGGGAATCGAACACGGGTTGTCCGAAAAGTCAGTAGCCCAGTGGGGTGGTTTTACCAACTAGGCTATCGAGACACCCACAACTTGTCGATGTTCACTGAAGTGACCTGTCGACCAAACCAAACTATCATTCTCTCCACCAACAAAAGCTGTATTCACACAGAACTACACTGAACCAAATCTCCATTATTATATTTATTTCAGTGTTGTCACTTCTCGTGTATTGTTCTTTAACACTTAAAAATGGGAGCTTTTATACAATTATTGAGGAAAAACAAAGGCGATATTCATTTGTCTTTGTGAAGAACAGAAGAGCATGACCGAAGGACATGAGAATGATGAATTGAAGGAAAAAACAAACAAATCCGATTACGGAAGTTGAGAAAGTGAGATGTGCTTGAACAATGATTTCAACTATTTTATCTTTGTTGTTGGACAAGTCAATCTATGACAACCTGCGCCATGAAAGCTAGAAACAGAGTAGAATGGCGATCCATGGTAGTCAACCTTCGTTGCGGAGAAGGCACTCGATGATGATGCTGATCTTTGTTCTGCTTGCGTCATGGCATCAGCAACCATTTGACCATCTGTCAAATCGGAGCTCTATATTTAATTTATAATTACTACGTTTATATTTGGGGACAATAAATAGATCACAACAATTTATGTGTAAAAGAATATCTTTTAAAAATATATGTACATCATTCATTATATGTCACGGGTTTTGAGAGGAGAAAGAGAGAGAGAGAGAGAGAGAGAGAGAGAGAGTGAGTGAGAGAAAGTCAATATGTGGGTCGAAGGTGGGGATAAATCCATTCTGATTATGGTTATTCGAAGGCTCCTGTACCACTGCAAAAACTATTGAAATCCATAATTGCTCAACCGCTCGTGCCAGTGGAATCATCCGAATTAATATCTCATCGAATATCAAATCAAAGAAAGGAAGTTGCTGTCTCCATCGTAGCAAACACAGCACACGCCAAAAGACATAAGGCGTATTATAGACACGACAGTGAACGCATCTGACCTGTCCTTGGTCATGTGAAATCATCATTCATCGTAAGCAATCTAAAGATATAAACACTATCCGGATAAAACACACAGCTCATGGTGTGCACAGAGCACTACTCAGCTCCAGTAGCAAGCCGGACTTGGAATATGAAGAAGATGCAACAAAGATCATTTTTCAGACAGTGCCTCAACGGTTCCCTGTCGCCTATCCGCCACATTGACCGGAAGTTTATAAAGCCATACGTCCCAGTATAGCCGCCCAATTTATCCGGCCATGTGCTCTCCAAATGTTTCATGTAACGCATTAAATGTGGAAGAAAGACTACCCCATCAGGCATTCATGTGGAAACCATCTGGTACAAAAACAAAAACAAGGCAGACCCAGAGGATCACTACGCAGAACAATTACTTAGAAAGGCTCAACCGTGGGACTAAGAAACAACTAAGAACTACAAGAACTAGCAGCAAATCGTCAACTCGTGATATACTATGACTTGCATCCTTTGTACCGTCTTCAGCCTGAGAGAAAAATAAATAAACTAAATGTGTTCCTAGTCAACTAGATCGAGTGGGTGATGGAGCAACAATTTTAATGGGAGAGAGTTTAACACTCACTTTGGTAAATTATTAGATCGCTGATTTGTTAGATGTCAGTTTTGTTAATGATTATCGTTTAGATTTCAGGCCATGGCTACTTTACAATTGTATTTTTCGTTGTTTGTTTCTTAATTTCCTATTAGAGCATTATTATTATTATTATTATTATTATTATTTAGAAATGCTGTCTCGGCTGTAAATAACAATGTCAACAGCGTGTACGTGAGGGCGACGTTTCCCATTAAAGATGTCTCCAAGAAAAGCGACATCCTTGTACTCCACTATCAAACAATAGAAATGTTACAGAATGCATTTACCATTACTGCTTCCATACAGAGCTTAAATTCAACTCTTCTAATATGTTGTTATTTTACGTTCAAACGTCAACTTCAACTTTTCAAATATGTTGTTATTTTACGTTCAAACGTCAACTTCAACTTTTCAAATATGTTGTTATTTTACGTTCAAACGTCAACTTCAACTTTTCAAATATGTTGTTATTTTACGTTCAAACGTCAACTTCAACTTTTCAAATATGTTGTTATTTTACGTTCAAACGTCAACTTCAACTTTTCAAATATGTTGATATTTTACGTTAAAACTTCAGCACTTCTTATTGAGTTATTTTCGGGTCATTATCATTGCAATCCGAACATGTCCATAGCTGTTCAGATCTCCTCAGCAAGTCCCGCTGTGTTCAGAGACTGTTGACTTCAGTTCTGTGTTGGTTGATAAGTCTTCTTATACGTCAACTAAATTTCTCGTTTCCGGCTGTGCTTATCTAACTCCTATCTCTTTCATTCGAAGGAGTGACGTGGACTCATGGTTGTCGAAGTCCTGTGCCATTCCAGCATCTCGGAGGGCATTGATGATGTCCGCACGATTCATTGGTTGCGCGTCTTCAACGACAGCGCGGCTAGCCAACCTGTCCGCTCTTTCATTTCCCCGTACTCCATAATGTATTCCACCCCTTTACACCCTTACACTCCCTATTACACTTACACTGGGACGTAGATAACCATGGGTTCATGTCACTCCTTCGGATGAACGAGATGGGAGTCAATATGGGCACAGCCTGTCTTATAATCATCTTTATGTTGGAGCTTTACGCTAAAACCTCAACTCTTTTACTATTTCCATGTCTTACCGTAAAGTTTCAACTTCAAAACATCTAATATTTCCATGTCTTACCGTAAAGTTTCAACTTCAAAACATCTAATATTTCCATGTCTTACCGTAAAGTTTCAACTTCAACTCATCTAATATTTCCATGTCTTACAGTTTCAACTTCAACACATCTAATATTTCCATGTCTTACCGTAAAGTTTCAACTTCAACACATCTAATATTTCTATGTCTTACAGTTTCAACTTCACTCATCTAATATTTCCATGTCTTACAGTTTCAACTTCAACTCATCTAATATGCCCATGTCTTACCGTAAAGTTTCAGCTTCAACTCATCTAATATTTCCATGTCTTACAGTTTCAACTTCAACTCATCTAATATTTCCATGTCTTACCGTAAAGTTTCAGCTTCAACTCATCTAATATTTCCATGTCTTACCGTAAAGTTTCAATTTCAAGACATCTAATATTTCCATGTCTTACAGTTTCAACTTCAACTCATCTAATATGCCCATGTCTTACCGTAAAGTTTCAGCTTCAACTCATCTAATATTTCCATGTCTTACCGTAAAGTTTCAACTTCAACTCATTAATATTTTGATATTTTGCGTTAAAGCTTTACCTTCTACTATTTTAACAATATGACGCTTTACGACTTTAACTCTCTATTATTATGGCACTTTACGTTGAAACTTCAAATTCACTCTTCTGATGCTTTACATTTAAAACTTCAACTCTTTCAGCACCTCTTGCTTTAGCTTAAAACTTCAACTCTTTCAGTACCTCTTGCTTTAGCTTAAAACTTCAACTCTTTCAGCACCTCTTGATTTAGCTTAAAACTTCAACTCTTTCAGTACCTCTTGATTTAGCTTAAAACTTCAACTCTTTCAGTACCTCTTGATTTAGCTTAAAACTTCAACTCTTTCAGTGCCTCTTAATTTAGCTTAAAACTTCAGCTATAACTATTTTAATATTCAACTGTTTTACATTAAAACTCCAGCCATCGACTTTAAATTCAGTAATCCTAGTTTTGTAGTAATTATGAAAATATTCGTTCTATCAATTATTTAACGGCAGATTTGATTAAATTTAAGAACACGATGAAGGTAATGCCTAGAAAACATGAAGAGAAATAAAAGAATAATTCCTTACAACAAACAATTTACGCAAGAAACAGGGTGAACCATGTGGCATCTCGACGTATTTTAGACTTCACAGACACTCATGATTAAGCACATAACTCACGTTAAATAGCAAAGCAAAGCGTTCAACTTTATTAGTTTGTGTGCGCCTCTAGCAAGGTTTATATGGGCAGAATCCGTCCTTCTACATTAACGGTTCCCAAACCATTTAAATTATGTCCCTTTTAACCTTTATTTTACGAATACACACAGTAACTCATCACCTATTGTATCAAGATGTCATTTTTATGGTTTTGGTTTAGCAAAATCACCAATTTTTTAAATCTTCTTCCTCACTTTCTCTTATACTATTTTGAATGTCGAAGAAAATAGAATAGAACCAAAACTGATTAAGATCCCACTCCACATCTTCGTGATGAACCTGGACACAGACTAGCATATTATGGCTAGGATTAGAAGTTGGGAAAGCAACAAAATCTTGAAAAAATGCCTTGCTAAAGTCGGATAATTTTGGGCTGAAATAAATCAAATGTCGCATCTTCCTCTAAATGACAAAAAGGCACGCTTACACCCATTTAACATCCTTCTAGAAAAGAACACTGAAGAGTTGTAGCCCTTGGATGAGTCCAGAAGTAAGAAGTTCCAGCTGCTGTTTTTCTTGTGACTTCAACCTTCGTTACTTGAACCGCACGCAGTCTGTGTCAAATTTAGGTCCTGCGCCATTCTTCTTTTTTTTCCATTTATATATTGTTTTGTATGAAATCACAAGAGATTTTCTCCCTTGAACTGGATGAACTTACAATGGATTTCCTCCCGTGTTGTATATGCAATCACAAGATATTCTCTCCCTTGTATTGTAAGAAACCACAAGATATTCTCTCCCTTGTATTGTAAGAAACCACAAGATATTCTCTCCCTTGTATTGTAAGAAACCACAAGATATTCTCTCCCTTGTATTGTAAGAAGTCACGAGACATTTTCCTCCTTGTAAGAAATCACAAGATATTCTCTCACGTGTCTTGTATGAGATCAAAGATATTCTCTCCCTTATATTGTAAGAAATCACAAGATATTCTCTCCCTTGTATTGTATGACATCAAAGCTATTCTCTATTTATGAAATCACAAGACAGTATCTGTCTTGTAAGAAACCACATGATATTCTCTCCCGTGTATTGTATGACATCAACGATATTCTCTCCCTTATATTGAAAGAAACCACAAGATATTCTCTCCCTTGTATTGTAAGAAGTCACAAGATATTCTCTCCCTTATATTGTAAGAAACCACAAGATATTCTCTCCCTTGTATTGTAAGAAGTCACAAGATATTCTCTCCTTATATTGTAAGAAACCACAAGATATTCTCTCCCTTGTATTGTAAGAAGTCACAAGGCATTTTCTTGCTTGTAAGAAACCACAAGATATTCTCTCCCTTTTATTATAAGAAATCACAAAATATCTTGAGTTGATCAAACATTTTTCACAGGTTATCTCTGCAAACAAACTCTATGTCGACTATTTCTATTACGAACCAATTTCATATTATTTTATAATCTGATCATTTCAACCGATTTCTTAGAAATATGACTTTACGTAATGACTAACTCTCAAAAGTTTGTATCTCATTTTACTCAGCAGCAAGAGATCCACTGTCCGGTTGCTACCATCTCATGCAGCCAGTTACCAACACTGCATGCTCAACTTCATAAACTCATCTCAATAACTCATTCCTTCAAAAAATATGTTTTAAATGTATTTATAGGGAAATTGAATCTGTACTGACATAGTGCTGTCCATGTTATCTAAAAAAAATGTGTCAAGGTCAACAAACAAGAAAAACAGCAATTTGTTTTCATGTAAAAGTTACATTTTAGTTATAATGTATGAAATTTGGCAGCATCCACAGATGTGGATATCACGTGCCTATTATTTTCCACTCATTTTTAAATCTTGAATTTTATGAAAGTGGTTAAATCTGTGACACCACACATTGAAACTTACATTTTTAGTTAAAATAAATATATATGTACAAGTGATGTTTTAGTAACTAATGACTGATTTTGTTTAAATCACAAAATTTCTAAATGTTTAGATGCAACCTCTTTTAATGACTTTAAATGTTCAATAGTACAAGTGCGTATGTTTTGTCTTCCTGACAAGACACAAATGGACAAATAAACTAAATTACCAATGACAAACCACCATGGGATACAAACACCCCATTCTCTAAACGCTTAACTGGAGTCAATTACTCATGAACAGAAAAAGAATATGAGTACCTCCGAAGACGGAGTTATCTGCCTGTACGTCGAGGGACCCCTGTGCACACGGCTGCCAGGGAAAAACGGGTTAACACGCAAAGGCCAGTTCCTGGTCTCTAGAGACTTCGCCAGAGGAAAAAAAAAAAAGATGGCGAACGCAAAATAATTAAAAAAAAAAAAAAAACTGGAGTCGCGACGGGGCTCTTTCCTTTTAGACAAATAATTATAAATGAATATTGATATGGAGGGAAACCTACACAAGAAAGAAAGAAAGAAAGAAAGAAAGAAAGAAAGAAAGAGAGAGAGACAGAAAGAAACAAAGAAAGAAAGAGAGAGAGAAAGAGAGAGAGGGAAAGAAAGAAACTCCACTTAGGAGAAAGAAAACTTGCAACAAAAGATGAATAGAATTGTTAGTCTGGTTAGACCGCTTTCAAGTGAGAAGCGACTTGTTTATGTTCCTTAGTTGGCCGTGTGCTTTAGCGTTTGTTTCTCGCAGCAATGCGCTGTGTCCAGGAGAACGAATTCTATCGAGCTGCAATCGTTCTTTCTTTTTTTTTCTGTTGGTGATTATTTGTTTGTTTTTTCTGTTGTTGATTATTTGTTTTTTTTTCTGTTGTTGATTATTTGTTTTTTTTCTGTTGTCGATTATTTGTTTTGTTTTTTCTGTTGTTGATTATTTGTTTTTTTTTTCTGTTGATGATTGTTTGTTATTTTTTTCTGTTGTTGATTGTTTTTTTTTCTGTTGTTGATTGTTTGTTTTTTTTTCTGTTGTTGATTATTTGTTATTTTTTTTCTGTTGTTGATTGTTTGTTATTTTTTTCTGTTGTTGATTGTTTTTTTTTTCTGTTGTTGATTATTTGTTATTTTTTTCTGTTGTTGATTGTTTGTTATTTTTTCCCCCGAGTGTCTCCTTTTGATTATTTCCTATTAACTCTATTTTTCATTATTTAAAACCTTATTGCGGCTACTATTCCTCTCTGTAAACATATTTCTTGGAGGACAGGGTGGGGGAGAGGGGGGCGGCTTCACCAAATTGGGAACCGCTGTTCTAAAGGGAAGCATTTCATTACAGCAGCAGCGGTCGAGCTAAGGAACAAAACCTGTTCCAGATTTGTACACAGTCGGGACGGGTACGAAAAGTTCTAAACTATTCCTGGACAGAATAAAACGCGTCCGTATGTTCGCGAACAAACTAGCGGGCATGCTGATACTATCTTAAGACAACGACGAGTTTGAGAGTGAAATCAATTTTACGCCAAACGAAAAACAATTTGGCCCGGTCTAGAGATAACTTTGACTGCACGACGTTGAGTTGAGACATGAGTTAGCTGCTCTTGTTGCTAAGGGTGATGTCCGTCGCGATTGATTCCCCTTCCTTGTGATTGTTTACAGCAATTCAAGATGGAAGTCCATCTGTTTCTGACAAGGGAAATGACGCGAACTTGACATGTTATCTGAAAATGCGCACCGACCAAAAGCCAAGAAAGAGTAAATGAATCCTGACACAGAATATTTACTAGTGCACGTCGGAGCTGAGTAGAAGCCGAAGCGGCCGAGTTTGTGGTTTATGGAGGAGAAACCGAGAAGAATCTGCCACTCAGAGGCGTATATATAGCACTTTACCATGGGGGCCGGATCATGAAAATGTGTGCACATCTCATTACATAGAGAGGTTGGGATCTTAAAGATTTATATACAAGGGAGGTTGGGATCTTAAAGATGTATATACAGCGGAAGTTGAGATCTTAATGATTTATATACAGCGGAGGTTGAGATCTTAAAGATTTATATATAAGGGAGGTTGAGATCTTAAAGATTTATATGCAAGAAAGGTTTGGATCTTAAAGATTTTTAAGCAGTCGAAGTTTGGATCTTAAAGATTTATATGCAATGGAAGTTTGGATATTTAGGCACTTACCCATATCCAATGATATGGGGACGATGAAATCTTAAGCATAAATACATAACTCATGCAATGAGATATCTGAGATCCTTAAAAAGATATACATAACTCATGACATGAGGGTTCAGCAAAGCAGGTTGGGCGGTTCTAAGTCCTAACCTGTTACTGTGGCTTGGCAATTGTTCTTATTTTTTTTTTATTGACAGCACGTGTAACACACGCCTTGTGACTGAATAAAGTTAGGATCAGCGGTGAAATATATGCCAGAAATAAAAGAAGAAAGAAAGAAAGAATAAAGAAAACAGAAAGAGAAAAGAAAGAAAAAAGAACGAAAGAAATCCACATACGTGAAGGAAAACTTCCAACAAAATCCGGTTAGAATCTTTCGTCTTGTTAGACGAGAGACGACAATAGCTACAAACATCAACTGCCTTGCAGGAAAGTACAAGGCAAGGACAGGAGTGCCAAACAAATTCATACTTAAGTCGGATGCACTTGATAGCGGATGCTAAACACATCAGTTAATTAGCGTACATGGAAGATGTTTACTGGTTTTTACCTTCACTAACTGGGCCAAAGAACATCAGCCGCTGGATACATAGCAACAACTAACAATCTAAACTAACACCACTTATTTGAGTATTCATTTACACCACTGATCGGCTGCAGCATGTTAAAGAAAAGCAAATGATTAAACAAAAAAACAAACAAAAAACACATTTTCATAAATGTATCCACATCAGCATGTGTCTGACGAGCCATAACCATTATAGACATTAAGAATTGGTACAGCAGCAAAGAGAACGATTGATTTACAATCATCCATTCTGACAGGTCTTAAAACACATGGGGAAAAAATCCATTTCTCTTCTTGTAATTTAACTACTCGCCTGCCAGGAACTACACGACTCAAAAGATAACAACTTGTGTAATGTAGACACTTTCTGGAATGAGGGTCTCTTTATCTCCAATAGATGTCATGTCTGTGTAACATACTTCTCGAGGATAATTTCGGATTCCATGATGAAAGTTCTCTCGTTTTAGCCTCGTGATATTTCTTCCACAAGGATGATTATTTTGATTTCTTCCCTTCTCGTTTGAGCGTTTCTACTTTATTAACCGCTTCCTATTTGCATTGACCTGAACTAACTTGTCAGTAATTGTAGCAACTGTGACGAAAGTCACATTAAAAGTCAAACAAACGTGCTCACTCAAGCGCATTGCCATACACTATTTTTTTATGAACTTTGTCAGGTTTTTTTTACATTTATATTTTGCTGTAAAATGTATATGTCTTATTTATTATTTATTCTCCCATCGCTGCCTTAAAAGTACGAAAACAGAAACACGAAATATGTATTTTAATTTTTATAAGAAGTACGAAAACAGAAGCACGGAAAATATACTTTTGCAAGACGGCATTCCTCACCTTCCCAGAGTAATACCCTGGTACCAATATCTGCCAGCGGTTGGGTCGACCGCGGGGGTATTTTTTTTTCCAACCACGAGTACAGCTTACACTGCTTCCAGCGGGAAGCAGACACGGGTTGTCCGAATGTCGGTAGCCCAGTCAGGTGGTTTTCCCAACTAGGCTACAGTGACCATTTCTAAACAAAGGGGTTAAGGGCGATTTCAACAATCATAGGGGTATATCCCGTCCTGAGTATAACTGAAAAGGCATTCGCAAGAATTGTTGTAAAGCGCCTACATCAAGTGGCGAGACGTTTCCTTTCTGAATCCCAGTGCGGGTTTAGAGCTGGACGGTTGATCTCACAAAGACTTTAGACACCGTGAGCAGAGCAGGTTTATTCTGGTTTTTACTTTATTTAGCGGGCTGGAAAATGTTGGCAGCCCTCCTACACTACTCAAGATGATCAAGTCGTTTCACAACAAATCAATTCAGAAGAAGAGGTATGTTTACAGCACTCGGAAAAAACGACAAATAATCAACAAAAGCAAAAAAAAACAAAGAACAATATATGGACCGAAACAGGATCGAACCCGTACTCAGTGGCACAGCGCCTTGCCACGAAAAAACAATATGATCGCTGAAGACTTCCGGTTTCAAGATGGTGCGGTCATGTTTGCGTCAACGTTCACTGTTAAGTTTTTTGCCGGAAAGATGGTTAATTTAATCTTTCAAATGCAGATCAGTGTATAGATAGGAAGTTCCACTGTTGCAATCTTCGACGGTGAAGCGGATTACCTGCATGCGATCTGAAATCTTCAACAGTGTGCTCAATAGTGTGTTCTGTTTAGATTGCAATATGCGTCGTCATTAGAATACCGGTCAATATGGCGGATATGCGGCAGGAGCTGTTAAAGGCTGTGTCCGAAAAGTGTTCCTTGTTGCAGTTTCCTCATATTCCAAGTCCGGCTTGCTGCCGGATTGTGTTTCGATATTCCGATTGCATATGAAGAATGATGATATCGTATGACGGGGAAAAAATGGTTGTGTTCACTTTATGTGCGGTTTCGCCTGATGTCTTTTGGCGTGTGCTGAGACTACTATGATGGCGATTGCAACTGCCTTTCTTTGTTTTGAAGATGAGATATTAATTCGGATGATTCCACTGGCACGGGCGGTTGAGCAATTATAAGGATTTTATTTCGTTTGCAGTGATACCGGGGCCAACCATAACCATTACCATGATCGCTGATTTCAAATTCTGACGACAAAAGGTGCAGGAGAATGGAGACGAGTTCAAGCACCACGAATTCGTCTTTGTTTTGCGGATGAATCCGTCTATCCAATATTGCCAGATTCAGCCACGAGAGAAGCTGTTCAGCAAAGCAGGTTCCAACACAGGACACTATTTTTACCAAACTACTGACTTATCATGATTGCTTGCTACCGGCTGTCTCTCAAGACGCCAAAGGCCATATATATATATATCTTACTTGTACTATTTTGTTCTACTGTTCCACTCGTATATCTCAGATGTATTAATTTGCTACGCTGTTCTTCTGGTACATCGTAAATAAACGTGTTTGGATTTCTTTAGAGCTTCAATCAAGTGTCATTCAGGAGTCTGATTATTTCTTAGCTACGTATAGACATTTGTATAAAGTCTGTTTCATTTTGTCCCTTTCAAAATGTTATATTGTTAGTTGTCCCCAATAAGTGCCTTTTTTGCACCATAAGATCTGTTTATTGTTAATTGTTACGTAAAATTTCTTTAATCAACATTTTTTTGGGCACATCATGAGAAGAGGAAAGTTGGAATACTTGGTTACAACTGGCAAAATAAAAGGAAAGAGAGATCGCGGACGACAAAGAGAGAAAATACTGGATAGCTTGGTGTCATGGCATGGAAAACAGTCAACAACAGAACTGATACGATGCACTGTAGATAGAAGATTGTGGAGGGACATGATCGCCTACGCCAACCAGCAGGGTACATGATGATGAAAGTTTCATTACCAATATGTTTAATAATTTATATGAATGTCGACCCTAATAAACAAAATAAACATTAAATAGAAAGAGATATTGACACGAACTCATTGTTTGCTGGTAGTTATTTTAATTATGTCTATTATATTATATATATACTTATCGATATCTGCTACTCAACACCTCGTTCCAAGTGATATTGAATCACTTGTGATACAAAGGAGCAGACAGTAGAAATCGATCCCAGTTAGTGGATCTTGTTAGCTGTGACCGACAGATCATTTAAGAGATGGACAAATCTGATCTCAAACCATAACCTTTCTCTAATGGCGTATCAATAAGCATTTTCGTGAGAGACGAAACAAAAACAAAAAAAGAAAATAATAAAATATGAAGAAAATTTATTCATTTACACACAAACACACATATATAAATATATATATATATAAGACAAACAGAATTAATAAGATGAAGGAAGGAAGAAAGGATGGAAGGAAGGAAGGAAGGAAGGAAGGAAGGAAGGAAGGAAGGAAGGAAGGAAGGAAGGAAGGAAGGAAGGAAGGAAGGAAGGAAGGAAGGAAGGAAGGAAGGAACAGGAAGTGAGGGAGGAAGGCTGGATGGAACAGGAAGTGAGGGAGGGAGGGAGGAAGGAAGGAAGGAAGGAAGGAAGGAAGGAAGGAAGGAAGGAAGGAAGGAAGGAAGGAAGGAAGGAAGGAAGGAAGGAAGGAAGGAAGGAAGGAAGGAAGGAAGGAAGGAAGGAAGGAAGGAAGGAAGGAAGGAAGGAAGGAAGGAAGGACAATTATTTTCCTAACCAGAGAGAATTTAAAACACGTTTAATGAGAAGAAATCAGCTAGAAAACCTTAATCTCTTTCACCTGAAAAAAAACTCTCATGTGCAAATGCATATACAAGCTTCCATCTATCGGCAAAACACATACAAGTGAATACAAAATCAAACAGGCACTACTATTGCGCAAGAAAGAAATGCCATTATATTTGGCTATCTCTTGTGATGGATCCAAAACTGGAAAACCCCGAATGAGCGCACAAAAATTGATCGTCGGCAAAGCTTCTGATGTCAAATATTGGAAATACAGCAAATACAATTTTTTTTTTTTTTTTTTTTTTTTTTTTGGTTGAGTGATCGATATAGAGAATATTTGTACAGGGCAGGATAAAAATCATTTACTCAACCAAACAATATTCGAGAAGGCACTACTAGGGCTATTAGACCATTACAAAAAAAACAGGTTCTGAATAAAAATGTAATTGTTTATGATAAACAGTTCGGTTAATAAAGAAATAGGCAACAGAACATATTTTATAGCAGAAACGTTAGTGCACAGGTCAATTTTGTGAGAGATTAAATGGGGTTATTATTTAACTGAAATCAGTAGCAACGTCATTGTGACGTTTAATTGTGTATCCGACTGGGGGTTAGGGGTGACTGAGGGAATGAAGAAGTAAATGAAAATAGAGAACGAGTTAAGAGAAAATAGAGAACGGGTTAAGTGATAATAGAGAACGGATGAGTGAAAATAGAGAACAGTTTAAATGAAAATAGAGAGCGGGTTAAATGAAAATAGAGAGCGGGTTAAGTGATAATAGAGAACGGATGAGTGAAAATAGAGAACAGTTTAAATGAAAATAGAGAGCGGGTTAAATGAAAATAGAGAGTGGGTTAAGTGAAAATAGAGAACGGGTTAAATGAAAATAGAGAACGGGTTAAATGAAAATAGAGAACGGGTTAAATGAAATTAGAGAGCGGGTTAAGTGAAAATAGAGAACGGGTTAAGTGAAAATAGAGAACGGGATCTTTTTCTATCTTTTCTCTTTTCACTAATACCTAAAAGGTGTCGTGGTTTATATCATTTGTCTTTCTTGAGCTGCTCGAACTGTCTGAATTAGTGATTTTCCTTTGTTGTTACACGTCTCTGTCACTGCATCTATCCATCTTCTTCTGGGTCTTCCTCTTGGTCTTTTTCCATGCATTCTCGAGAATAACGCCCTTGATGGTGATTGGTAAGGGTTCATTCTGACCAGGTGGCCAAACCATTTAAGTTGTTGTTGTTCTATATATTCTTGGCAGGGTTTTGTTCCTACTATTTTTGTTATGGTTTCATTTGGTATTCTATCTCTTCTTGTGTTGTTTGTTACTTTTCTCGAGCTTCGCACCTCACTTGTATTGATCTTTCTTAAATGGGATTTAGAAAGGGTCCATGTTTGACTTTCATAGCACAAAGTTGGTATGAAAATGCTATTTTTTTTTTTTTTTTTGTTTAGCTGGCATAGAAATGTTTGGATGTCTCAGCAATGGTGAAAGCTGGTATGTGACCGCATTTGCTTTTTGTATTCTCATGTCAATTTCTCTGTCTAGTTTTCCATCTTCTGTGATGTTGTTGTAGTTTTCCCGCTTTCATTTTGCATTTTCGTTCGTGCTCGTAATAGCACAATGGATGGTAATTAAAACAAACTGTAAGAATACATCACAAATAAATCCGTTCGAAATAACACAAGAACGCTTGAATTTCTTTTACTACGGGCATTGAAATTCACTTATAACTTAAATTTGACTCCCATCGAAAATTGCATCGTGTTGAGAACGGGATAAAGAACGTGAAGATAACAGGATAAATGAAACAAACGTTGAAACCACAGAGAGAATACGGTGATTGAAAGAATTGTGGATGGAATAAAGAGAAAAAGGGAAAAGACTATTGAAAGATAAAGATAGATAATTTAAAAGAAATTAATTAAAAGATTAATAGGATAATGAAGAGTTTGACAGATACTGTTCATCATCATCATCGAGTACCGTCTCCGCACGAAGATTGGCTACCATGAAGCGCCATTTTGCTCTGTCGCTTTCTTTGATGTTACTAGCCCATGTTATTATTGGTCTGCCTCTGCCTCATTCACTTTATATTTTCCCTTCCCAGATTAGTTTTAGAAGGCTGCTGTTTATTTTAACATGCCCCAAAAATCTCATTTATCTTGTTTGAATTATGTTCTCTTTTCATTTTAGTTGTTGTAAGACTTCATCATTCGCTTTCATTTCTCTTCATCCAATTATTCCTATTCTTCTATAAATCCACATTTAAAAGGTTTCAATTTTCTATTATTTTCTTGTCTAATACCCTTTTCTGCACCATGCAGGAATGTTGAGAAGACATAATATTTTGCTAGTTGTAACCCTGGTATTATTTTTCTTAACGTGAATACATTTTTCACAGCACTAAATTCCATTTTGGCATTCCTCTTCTTTTGTTTATTTCAGCTTTACATCTTCCACCACTAGTTATAGTATATCCAGGGTAGTTGTAGCTTTGAACTGTCTTCAGGTCTATTCTTCCACTTTGATATTCTCTTGTGGGTGTTAAGTATTATCTTTGTTCATGATCATAGTTTTAGTACTTTTCATATTCATATCTAATCCGTATGTTTTTGCTGTCATGTTTTTTTTTTTACATAGTATTAAAACACGGTTAAAAACTAAAGAATGAAGATACAAATAATGATATATGTTAGTTAGAAAGGTATTGAGAAGATAATGCCAATGAAAGACTATTAATTTCCAAAAAGCTGCTAAATATATTCAGAGAACTGGACATAATTGGGTCGAGATTATTTAACTGACAAAGAACGTAAAGACAAAGAGGGAGAAGATGGAATGAGAAAAATTGTGACTAAGGGATAGAAGTATATTTAAAAGGAATCATCATCAGGTGAACATCTATCACTGGACAAGACATAGAATAACAACAGGGAAATTGAAGGACGAAGAGATAGAGGGAAGCAAAGAGAAAAGATACCAGACAGATTAAGATAATGGCTTGGTAGAAGTCAACAACATAAATAATAAATAACTGTGAAGATCAAAAGTTGTGGAGAGACAAGATTACCTACGCCAGCAGACACGGTACTTGATGATGATGATGATGAATACATAGAATACACAGTCGACCGCAGGAAATATAAATACGGGTAATATTGTCATATAACACAAAATACAGTTTGGCATGCAGCCTAGTTTAGTGAACTGGACTACAAAGGACAAGAGGTAGGGTTCGATCCCAACCGATGGCTTCCTGGTTCACCCAGCCTTAAATGGGTACCGAATTTTTTCTGGGAAAGTAAGGCGTAATACCGACCACATTACCCCAAAAATCATGTGCCGAAGGTCTGTAAAATGACGGTCACTAACACCATATTCGCTATACGCCACTTGTCGTGAAGGGGCACTTTACTTTTTACTACTTTATGCTGCCTAGCACTCTCTCCTCGGATGTTCTTTCTTCCCTCACCAAAAGTATGGTACCCGTTTTTCGAGAAGGTTGACTGGAGGGAGGACGTTTTTTTTTCTTTCCTGGTACTATACTTTCCAACTCCTGCACCATTAGTATCCTTCTTTATGTCAGCAAATCATGGACAACGTATGCAAGGCAGGAGAGAAGGCTAAATGCATTCCATATGCGATGTCTGCGCTGTATTCTTGGTATCACATATTAGGACAAAATGAGAAACGTAGAGGTTCTCACTCGCATTGGCCTCCCGAACATCTACACGCTGCTCAAACAACGTGGAGGTCCTCACTCGCACAGGCCTCCCGAACATCTACACGCTGTTCAAACAACGTGGAGGTCCTCACTCGCACAGGCCTCCCGAACATCTACACGCTGTTCAAACAACGTGGAGGTCCTCACTCGCACAGGCCTCCCGAACATCTACACGCTGTTCAAACAACGTGGAGGTCCTCACTCGCACAGGCCTCCCGAACATCTACACGCTGTTCAAACAACGTGGAGGTCCTCACTCGCACAGGCCTCCCGAACATCTACACGCTGTTCAAACAACGTGGAGGTCCTCACTCGCACAGGCCTCCCGAACATCTACACGCTGTTCAAACAACGTAGGATACGCTGTCTTGGCCATTTACACTGTATGAAAGATGGCCGCATTCCACAAGCTACACTCCATGGGCAACTAGCAGATGAAAAAAACAAACTGGAGGATGGGGGGGGGGGGCAAACCTTCGGTTTATAGACGTGTGTAAACATAGCATAAAGACACTAAACTTAAACCCTGCAGCCTGGGAAGAAATAGCTGCAGACCGCACTCTTCTCTCTACATCTCCCTCTTTCTTTTCCGCCCTTTTAAAGGATTACAAATATGAAACGATACTTTTCTTTCTTTCTTCCCTTGCCTGTCAGCTCATTTGCTATTCTCCTGCTGTTTCCCAATGTTTCTAATAATCGACGAGGCCAAAGTAATTGTGTCTTTATGCATTACAGTATATATATATATATATATATATATATATATATATATATATATATATATATATATATATATATACGATTGCATCGTATTGATACGATGCACTGTGGATAGAAGATTGTGGAGGGACATGATCGCCTACGCCAACCGGCAGGGTACATGATGATGATATATATATATATAATGTATATATATATATATATATATATATATATCATATGTATATCTCGTATATACAGTAAAGTCTCGATTATGCGGTACTCAATAATCCGGAATTCTCAATTTAACGGACTTTTTTTTTTTTTTAATTATTATAGGGAGAAAGCTTGAATCATGTTTTGTTCAGTTAAATTAAATGCCTTTATCCGGAAATCGAAAACGCTACAACACGGTTTGTGCGCTGCGCTTACTTCTACAGGCTCTATCATTACACAATATTGCGTTTACAATAGTGTATTTACAGTAATATACTTCAAATAGGAGCGAACATATTTTATTCAATCCAGACAGTATTGCCTTGTGCAAATGCTGCTGGTACTCACAAGCTTCAACTAGTGGTGATAGGCAAATCGATGCGTCCCAGAGTTTTGAAAGGCGTAACTAATCTGCCTGTAGACTATAGAGCACAGAAGAATTCGTGGATGGACAGAGACATTTTTGCAGATTGGTTTCATCACCACTTTGTGCCATCTGTTAAAAATCACCTCTCCTCATTACCAAATCTCGTCAACCCCAAGGCTGTACTGTTGCTGGATAATTGTAGAGCACACCCTTGTGTAGATGACTTAGTGTCAAAATGTGGCCGAATTTTCGCTATTCCTCTTCCTCCAAATGTCACGTCATTGATTCAGCCAATGGATCAAGGGATTATTCAAAACATAAAATGTCATTATAGAGGTGCACTAATGAAAACGCTCGTCAACAAAGTTACAGTTGAAGAGTTCCTTTCAGACTATACAATTAGGAATGCAATTGACAACATTGCATTTGCCTGGAAACAAGTGCAACGATCCACATTAAAGAAAGCATGGAGAAAATGATGGCCCAATGTAATGCTTTTGGATGATTCTTCTGATGACGACAGTTTTGATGAATTGAAACAGATGGCAGCACCACATGCAGAGATAATGCAACTTCTTGTAAATGTACCATCGTCAAACTCAATGTCAGCCTGTGATGAGCAAGACATTGAACAGTGGCTGCAGGTTGATGAGAATATAGATGTTGCCCACACACTTGATGATGCAGACATAATAAATAGTGTATTGGAATCAAAGTGTGAACCAACTGAAGATGATTCAGAGGAAGACCAAGGTGCAACAGGAACGGATCCGCGCAATAAAATTTTCTGGAGTGAAGCAGACAAATGTCTACAGACTGTGTTACGATTTGCAGAAAATTGTAGTTCATATACAACCCAAGAACTCATCCAGCTGCGTATTGTAGAGAATACCTTCAGGACCAAGAGAGAAGCATGCATCAAACAGAGGGACATACGCAGCTTTTTCAATAAAGTTTAACTTACTGGTCAGTACAAGTATTTTTATAAATTTGATTTATAATGTCCTTAGATTTAGGGTTTTGAAGTTGTTTTTTTCATAAATTTTGAGTTTGGTTTTCTTACTCTCGATTATCCAGAAAAATTCAATTATCCAGAATGGGTTCTTCCCCGAGCATTTCGGATAATCGAGACTTTACTGTATATATATAATATGATCGCCTACGCCAACCGGCAGGGTACATGATGATGATGATATATATATATATATATATATATATATATATATATATATAATATATATATATATATATATATATATATATATATCATATGTATATCTCGTATATATATATATAATATGAGAAACACCCGCTCATAAAATCGCGTACTCTCAAAACACACATATACGCTCCATCTGTCTTTTTAAAAAAACCCGAAAATTCGATCAAGCTAAATTAACTACTCATTATTCAAACAGAAAAGAATCTCTCTTTTATTGAACGAAAAATTATCTTTACAGTGCCCTTGCTGGTCACAAATTGTGACTTCCCCTTTGGTCTTCTACAGCCACATCATAGAACACGCCCATGCGATAACCACATCTGCATCACATCATTTCAAGCTCTATGTACAGCAAATGCAATCAATGCACACTCGTTTACGTCCTCGTTTCTCTCTATTTAACCAATCTCTCCTCTTTCTTGGTTATTTATAAAGAGGCTACAAAAGATGTTTTTTGTATAATTAACTTAATTGATACAGAGCATTGGTGGTTATTTTCTAGTCTGTCAAAGTGTTATTAGATTAAGCATGTGTTATCCATAGAACAGATTAGTTCCCATTACTTAGAGCTAAGACACAGACAAATTGAATATTGTGACAATCTGAACTTCATAAAAGCTGCGATGAACATGGATCATTTAACCGAACATTAGGAAAAGAAGAAGGGGGAATTAAAACGAACATCCGAGTTATTCCAGTTCAGTAGTTTGTTGTTTATTACATGCAAGCAAATTATGTGTAGTATCCAGCTCACAATGGCTTCTTATCTTTCTCCTTCTTTTCCGTGTTTTTTCTTCTTCATTTTTCAATTTTTCTTCCTCTTCTTTTTCTTCTTGTTCTTCTCTTTCTTGTTTCTTCGTTATCTTTCATAGTCACAAACTGGTAAGTAGCTCGTAATCTTCTTTTCCTTGTTCTGTAGGGCAACATCAAAGTTCTTCCACATCGCTGCCACTCTGTTAAGCTACCACAGTCTGGTCCACACTACTTATCACTGTTTCCACTGTTTTCCATCATGCCGACCTGCCATTTTCCTTCCATTACAGGATAACTGTGCCCGAAGCTCACGTGACATGCCCAACTTCATTGTCTGTCTGTTATGACTGTATACATCTCATTGTTGCACTTATTAGCCAGTTCGTGGTTGTTGATTTATCTAGCGAAACTATTCCCAGGCATGACGTGTGAAAATTTGACAGTCTTAATGTTTCCTTTTCTTTTGTTCTCATGGCGTTATTAGAGACAGTTAAACTGTGGACGAAAACTAAGATAGAAATGATAGATTCAACAGTAATGGTCGGCATTCACCCTACTAGAAGGGAAGCTGGAAACAAATAACAAACAATGAATATTATTTGCCGCGGGAGCCGTGATAGCTCAGTGGTTAGTGAACTGGACTACAAAGGACAAGAGATAGGGTTCTATCCCAACCGACGGCTTCAGGTTCACCCAGCCTTTTAATGGGAACCTGATTTTTTTAAATGGGAAAGTAAATCGGTACGGGCGTAATACCGACCACATTACCCCAAAAATCATGTGCTGAAGGTCTGTAAATGTTATGGTCACTAACACCATATTCCCTCCTCGCCACTTGGCGGGACGGGGGTACTTTACTTTTTATTATTTGCTGTAGGGAAACTTCCAAACCGATAGATCAGCGAATCATTTCAAGGAAAGAGTTATGTTTACAACACATCGAAAAAAGTAACAAATAATCAACAGAAAAGCAGGACTGAACCCGTACTGCTGGACACAGCGACTTGCCACGAGAAACCTGCGCTAGAGCACACGGGTACCTAAAAAGAAAAGTAAAGTACCCCCGTCACGCCAAGTGACGTATAGGGAATATGGTGTTAGTGACCATAAATTTTACAGACCTTCGGCACATGATTTTTGGGGTAACGTGGTCGGTATTACGCCCGTGCCGCACTCGGAAAAATGACAAATAATCAACAACAGAAAAAAAACAAAGAACAATATATGGTCCAAAGCAGGATCGAACCTGGAATCAGTGGCACCGTGCCTTGCCACGAAAAGCCAACTGCTTGGCAACACTGCTAACTCGGCTAACTAAAAAAATAGCCATCATTGGCGATGTCTTTCGCGCAGGTGTTCTCATGACTATAGCATAGGGCTGCTATCACAGCCCGGGAACAAATTGTATATCTGTATTTTTCCTATTAAGACAAGTATCTCCCGGATAGGGTAGGGCTGAATACTTGTGTTGCACGATCTCTGTCACGTGTTCAAAGAAGATCATAACGCCCATCGCGTTGTGTTAAAGCTAAAATCAGTTCTCATAATGATGACTCTAACGATAATGGTGAAGATGGATACCATTTAAATGTCGATGATAATAAAAATAATGAATATTGTATATAAATTATTATTATATAACTTGAGCAGCGCCCAAGACTACTGGCAAAACCTCCGACTTCATCACTGCGTGTAGTTTGTTTTCAAACATTTGTTTGAGCTGTATCGTTGTGTTTTCTGCCTTGGATGTGTTTGATATGTATAGTTTATTTGCAATAACCGAGGAGGGCTTTTGCCGAAACGTTGTAGTTTGTCTTCTCGTTCTGTTAGTCTAGCTTCTCAATACCATTTTATATTTATTGTATATGTTTTCTGCAGCTGTACCCGTGGCCCCCGATCCCAACCGACAGCTTCCAGGTTCATCCAGCCTTTAATGGGTACCGGATTTTTTTCTGGGAAAATAAAGCGGCACGGGCGTAATACCGACCACATTACGCCAAAAATCATGTGCTGACGGTCTGTAAAATATATGATCGCTAACACCATATTCCCTATACGCCACTTGACGTGACGTGGCTCTTTACTTTTTTTTTTTTTTTTTTTTTTTTTTTTTTTAACTCGCAGTCCCGCATAATTTTTTCTATATTTTTTTAAAATTTAATTTAATATAAATGCATATCTGCTTCTAGTGCACCAGGTTTTTCTTTCTTATTCATTACTTTCTGTTTATAGAAGGCTCTGTTCGTTAGTCCCTGCCGTTTAGTCCGTTCTCAGACCCATCTCATTGACGTGGGATACGATATTGATCAGTTCGTGGTAATTGATCTGGACATCGACAGTCAACTTTGAGTCACTGACCGCTTTCGGTTCAGGCACCGTTGGGTGTCTGACGACATTTACAATTCTTCATTGAAAAACACCAGCAGCAATTAAGTACTAGAAATATAACTGCCATAACTGGATTAAGAAATTAAGTTGTTGCCAATTGCGCAGTGCAACACAAGGTCAGACAAAGTCTGGTACAAACAGTCTCTTTATTACAACTGCAGCCATGAGACGGCAAACAAGTAGGAAGATAACAAAGTTATTTTGCTGAAGAAGTCAACTATACCAGGCTAGGCGAGGATTTGTTTTGTATTGTTTTTTGTTTTTAAATCCTCAGATAATGCTAGGAACGAGGCTACAAAAGTCAGTTAATTATCTGAAGACGGTGATAAAAGCCACGAGAAAACTATACCAAAGATTTACTTCTTTTTGAGATACTATAGAAGGGACGATTCCATTAACCTACACAATTTGCCAGCTTTCATCTGCGGCGCTTTGCATCATAAAGTGAATAATATGAAATATAAAAACAAGACGTGAGAAGAATGAATACAATGTTGGCATCACATTAAACGCGGTGTTTACGATCTCCAACAAATAGGAATTTCGTGGACAACAAAGTCTCGTGCATTATGGGTCTGGGAACAAAGCAAGGTATGCCCTCGTGTGGGTCACGTATCAGAGCTGGTCTATTGTATCCCTAGCACGTTATAAAATTGCGAATATTGAAGTCTGCGCTTGGCTAATATTCTCATTTTGTAAAAAAAAAAAAAAAAAAAAAAAAAAAAAAAAAAACTGACAAAGATATAGTGGATGTAACTGGCTGGAATATTTAGATGTTTCCTTGCTGTAAATTGCGACGTATTTTTTTTTCAAATAGTGAAAGTAAAACAAGAACAAGAGTAACAAGAAAATAAAACAATAATAATAATAAGAACAACTAGAAAGAAAAAAAAGGAAGAAAAATAAATAGAAGGGAACGGAAATAAGAACATGAAAAATACAACAAAGAGAAGAATGCTAAAAATGAGCTACGTCATTTGACATGTACTTGAAGAACACATTCAAATGAGACGATGCTACTATCGGCTTGCTCATGCAAAGAATTTTGAGGAAATAACCTGTAACTACAAGGCTAGTGGATACTTTAGTTAAACAACAGATTAACAATTAATGCATGTATTTTTTTTTTAAAATTCAGATTAGAGAATTGCCTTTGAGTAATTTATTCTCTATTTCTTTCGTTGCATTATCTTTCTGTTTCATAAGTAAGGACGGGCGATACATCTGAATTAAATTTCTAGACTTAGTTTCAACTGAAGGATTTTTTAAAATATTATTTTCTCAAGACTTTTCTAAAATGGCTTTTGTTTTTTTTCGACTTTCCTGTAACAAGTTGTTTCCTACATATTATGTCCTCTATATGCATTTATGTAGGGTGAGTGGCTAGTGTACTCGCATCCTGATAAGAAGGGTCCGGGTTTGATTCCTATAAGTGGCGGATTTTCTTCGGACCGTCAAGGCTGCAGGGTTCAACCAGCTTCTAAAAATGGGTATCAGAGGTTTTTCTCAGACGTAAGGCGGCGTAGCGTGATACCGACCCAGCAATCCACGAAATATGAAGTGGTGATGGAGAAGTATGGTCCTAACACTATATCCCCAAGCCTGGAGGAAACTTTAGTTTTAATTATTTTTTTTTAACGTCTAAACGTATTTGATTTGTGACTGAAATTCACTGATTTAGAACTTACATAATGATTTAGTGTGCAGATATCATGTCTTGTTTTATGAAGACAAACTTCTATTATTCAGGTCGACTATCATTTCTCTGTCTTTGAGGTAACTAGACATTACAACAACTCCAATAGCAACCAACCTCGCAATGAACCATGTAGCTAAACAACCAAAAAAAATTAACATAACTAGATCCGAAAATAATCAAACTCCCAAACAACTAGACATTCAAGTAACCAGAATTCTAAACAACTAGACCTTTAAATAATCAAACTTCCAAACAAAAAGTCATTCAAATATCCAAGCTTCCAAACAACTAGTCCTTCCAATAATCAAACTTCTAGACAACCAAATTCCTAACAAACAAAGTTCAACATTACCCCTCTCCAAAACAATAAACGCTAAAAAGTCTAACAGCGAAAACTCTTAAAAATCATCACAAAACCAAATTATAAAAACAAACATAGAACACCAATAACATGCTCCAGAAATAAACAAGAACATCCAACCATGCAATTGTGCCAATTTGGAAAATGCAGTCAAATTTTGTAGCAGTCATTTGCGATGCGTACTTGGCAACGCTACAACTGACAATAAACAAGGCCAGGACACATTACAAACTTCATTTGTTCTTCTGGTAACGAAATTCCCCAAGCCGTCTCTGTAATTTGTTTTTGGCAATTTTAGAAGTCCGCAGGAGAAATGGATTTACAAAGCGCTATGAGCTAACTGCCAGAGAGGGCGAGTAAGTTAGCAGATAAGGAAAGTAGGAAAATGGGGAGTGGGGAGAATAGAGTGTGACTGTAACGTAACTGACGAATGAGCAGGTATGAGTGGTGGTGTGACTGTAACGTAACTGACGAATGAGCAGGTATGAGTGTTGGTGTGACTGTAACGTAACTGACGAATGAGCAGGTATGAGTGGTGATGTGACTGTAACGTAACTGACGAATGAGCAGGTATGAGTGGTGGTGTGACTGGAACGTAACTGACGAATGAGCAGGTATGAGTGGTGGTGTGACTGTAACGTAACTGACGAATGAGCAGGTATGAGTGGTGGTGTGACTGTAACGTAAATGACGAATGAGCAGGTATGAGTGTTGGTGTGACTGTAACGTAAATGACGAATTAGCAGGTATGGGTGTTGGTGTGACTGTAACGTAAATGACGAATGAGCAGGTATGAGTGGTTGTGTGACCGTAACGGAAATGACGAATGAGCAGGTATGAGTGGTGGTGTGACTGTAACGTAAATGACGAATGAGCAGGTATGAGTGGTTGTGTGACTGTAACGTAAATGACGAATGAGCAGGTATGAGTGGTGTTGTGACTGTAACGTAAATGACGAAAGAGCAGGTATGAGTGATGGTGTGACTGTAACGTAAATGACGAATGAGCAGGTATGAGTGGTGTTGTGACTGTAACGTAAATGACGAATTAGCAGGTATGAGTAGTTGTGTGACTGCAACGTAACTGACGAATGAGCAGGTATGAGTGGTTGTGTGACTGTAACGTAACTGACGAATGAGCAGGTATGAGTGGTTGTGTGACTGTAACGTAACTGACGAATGAGCTGGTATGAGTGGTTGTGTGACTGTAACGTAACTGACGAATGAGCAGGTATGAGTCGTGGTGTGGCTGTAACTGACGAATGAGCAGGTATGAGTGGTGGTGTGACTGTAATTGACGAATGAGCAGGTATGAGTGGTGATGTGACTGAAACGTAACTGACGAATGAGCAGGTATGAGTGATGCTGTGTCTGTAACGTAAATGACGAATGAGCAGGTATGAGTTGTGGTGTGACTGAAAATTAACTGACGAACGAGCAGGTATGAGTGGTGGTGTGACTGTAACTGACCAATGAGCAGGTATCAGTGGTTGTGTGACTGTGACTGACGAATGAGCAGGTATGAGTGGTTGTGTGACTGTAACTGACGAATGAGCAGGTATGAGTGGTGGTGAGACTGTAACTGATTAATGAGTAGGTATGAGTGGTGGTGTGACTGTAACTGACTAATGAGCAGGTATGAGTGGTGGTGTGACTGTAGCTGACGAATGAGCAGGTATGAGTGGTGGTGTGACTGTAACTGACGAATGAGCAGGTATGAGTGGTGGTGTGACTGTAACTGACGAATGAGCAGGTATGAGTGGTGGTGTGACTGTAACTGACGAATGAGCAGGTATGTGTGGTGGTGTGACTGTAACTGACGAATGAGCAGGTATGAGTGGTGGTGTGGCTGTAACTGACGAATGAGCAGGTATGAGTGGTGGTGTGACTGTAGCTGACTATGAGCAGGTATGAGTGGTGGTGTGACTGTAACTGACGAATGAGCAGGTATGAGTGCTGGTATGATGTAACTGACGAATGAGCAGGTATGAGAGGTGGTTTGACTTTAACTAGCGAATGAGCTGGTATGAGTGGTGTTGTGAATATAATTGACAAATGAGCAGGTATGAGTTGTGGTGTGACTGTAATTGACGAATGAGCAGGTATGAGTGATGGTGTGACTGTAACGTAACTGACGAATGAGCAGGTATGAGTGATGGTGTGACTGTAACGTAAATGACAAATTAGCAGGTATTAATGTTGGTGTGACTGTAACGTAAATGACAAATTAGCAGGTATGAGTGATGGTTTGACTGTAACGTAAATGACAAATGAGCAGGTATGAGTGATGGTGTGTCTGTAACGTAAATGACGAATGAGCAGGTATGAGTGGTGGTGTGACTGAAACGTAACTGACGAATGAGCAGGTATGAGTGGTGGTGTGTCTGTAACGTAAATGACGAATGAGCAGGTATGAGTGGTGGTGTGACTGAAACGTAACTGACAAATGAGCAGGTATGAGTGGTGGTGTGGCTGTAACTGACAAATGAGCAGGCATGAGTGGTGGTGTGACTGTAACTGACGAATGACCAGGTATGAGTGGTGGTGTGACTGAAACGTAACTGACGAATGAGCAGGTATGAGTGATGGTGTGTCTGTAACGTAAATGACGAATGAGCAGGTATGAGTGGTGGTGTGACTGAAACTTAACTGACGAATGAGCAGGTATAAGTGGTGGTGTGACTGTAACTGACCAATGAGCAGGTATCAGTGGTTGTGTGACTGTGACTGACGAATGAGCAGGTACGAGTGGTTGTGTGACTGTAACTGACGAATGAGCAGGTATGAGTGGTGGTGTGACTGTAACTGATTAATGAGCAGGTATGAGTGGTGGTGTGACTGTAACTGACGAATGAGCAGGTATGAGTGGTGGTGTGACTTTAACTGACGAATGAGCAGGTATGAGTGGTGGTGTGACTGTAACTGACGAATGAGCAGGTATGAGTGGTGGTGTGACTGTAACTGACGAATGAGCAGGTATGAGTGGTGGTGTGACTGTAACTGACGAATGAGCTGGTATGAGTGGTGGTGTAACTATAATTGACGAATGAGCAGGTATGAGTTGTGGTGTGACTGTAACTGACGAATGAGCAGGTATGAGTGATGGTGTGACTGTAACGTAACTGACGAATGAGCAGGTATGAGTGATGGTGTGACTGTAACGTAAATGACAAATTAGCAGGTATTAATGTTGGTGTGACTGTAACGTAAATGACAAATTAGCAGGTATGAGTGATGGTTTGACTGTAACGTAAATGACAAATGAGCAGGTATGAGTGATGGTGTGTCTGTAACGTAAATGACGAATGAGCAGGTATGAGTGCTGGTGTGACTGAAACGTAACTGACGAATGAGCAGGTATGAGTGGTGGTGTGTCTGTAACGTAAATGACGAATGAGCAGGTATGAGTGGTGGTGTGACTGAAACGTAACTGACGAATGAGCAGGTATGAGTGATGGTGTGGCTGTAACTGACAAATGAGCAGGCATGAGTGGTGGTGTGACTGTAACTGACGAACGACCAGGTATGAGTGGTGGTGTGACTGAAACGTAACTGACGAATGAGCAGGTATGAGTGATGGTGTGTCTGTAACGTAAATGACGAATGAGCAGGTATGAGTGGTGGTGTGACTGAAACTTAACTGACGAATGAGCAGGTATAAGTGGTGGTGTGACTGTAACTGACCAATGAGCAGGTATCAGTGGTTGTGTGACTGTGACTGACGAATGAGCAGGTATGAGTGGTTGTGTGACTGTAACTGACGAATGAGCAGGTATGAGTGGTGGTGTGACTGTAACTGATTAATGAGCAGGTATGAGTGGTGGTGTGACTGTAACTGACGAATGAGCAGGTATGAGTGGTGGTGTGACTTTAACTGACGAATGAGCAGGTATGAGTGGTGGTGTGGCTGTAACTGACGAATGAGCAGGTATGAGTGGTGGTGTGACTGTAACTGACGAATGAGCAGGTATGAGTGGTGGTGTGACTGTAACTGACGAATGAGCAGGTATGAGTGGTGGTGTGACTATAATTGACGAATGAGCAGGTATGAGTTGTGGTGTGACTGTAACTGACGAATGAGCAGGTATGAGTGATGGTGTGACTGTAACGTAACTGACGAATGAGCAGGTATGAGTGATGGTGTGACTGTAACGTAAATGACAAATTAGCAGGTATTAATGTTGGTGTGACTGTAACGTAAATGACAAATTAGCAGGTATGAGTGATGGTTTGACTGTAACGTAAATGACAAATGAGCAGGTATGAGTGATTGTGTGTCTGTAACGTAAACGACGAATGAGCAGGTATGAGTGATGGTGTGGCTGTAACTGACAAATGAGCAGGCATGAGTGGTGGTGTGACTGTAACTGACGAATGACCAGGTATGAGTGGTGGTGTGACTGAAACGTAACTGACGAATGAGCAGGTATGAGTGATGGTGTGTCTGTAACGTAAATGACGAATGAGCAGGTATGAGTGGTGGTGTGAGTGAAACTTAACTGACGAATGAGCAGGTATAAGTGGTGGTGTGACTGTAACTGACCAATGAGCAGGTATCAGTGGTTGTGTGACTGTGACTGACGAATGAGCAGGTATGAGTGGTTGTGTGACTGTAACTGACGAATGAGCAGGTATGAGTGGTGGTGTGACTGTAACTGATTAATGAGCAGGTATGAGTGGTGGTGTGACTGTAACTGACGAATGAGCAGGTATGAGTGGTGGTGTGACTTTAACTGACGAATGAGCAGGTATGAGTGGTGGTGTGACTGTAACTGACGAATGAGCAGGTATGAGTGGTGGTGTGACTGTAACTGACGAATGAGCAGGTATGAGTGGTGGTGTGACTGTAACTGACGAATGAGCAGGTATGTGTGGTGGTGTGACTGTAACTGACGAATGAGCAGGTATGAGTGGTGGTGTGGCTGTAACTGACGAATGAGCAGGTATGAGTGGTGGTGTGACTGTAGCTGACTATGAGCAGGTATGAGTTGTGGTGTGACTGTAACTGACGAATGAGCAGGTATGTGTGGTGGTGTGACTGTAACTGATGAATGAGCAGGTATGAGTGGTGGTGTGGCTGTAACTGACGAATGAGCAGGTATGAGTGGTGGTGTGACTGTAACTGACTATGAGCAGGTTTCAGTGGTGGTGTGACTGTAACTGACGAATGAGCAGATATGTGTGGTGGTGTGACTCTAACTGACGAATGAGCAGGTATGTGTGGTGGTGTGACTGTAACTGACGAATGAGCAGGTATGAGTGGTGGTGTGTTCTAGATGGCCAGACAATCAATCATTGTCCATCACACACAAACTGAGAAAGAAATTCGAGAGGAAGACGATAGAGTCAACTTCTCTTTCTTTTGAACATCAGTAATATCAAACAGGGTCAATAACTCAAACGTAATGTTCGAACTATACTCTTGAGTACTCCTGGACGATTTTTTTTTTATGATGGAAAACTCTCGATGCCATAACTATAACATGCTAAAGTTCTTGACTTTTTCATAATCTCTGGGACATCTCATCATCATCATCGAGTGCCGTCTCCGCAACGAAGGTTGGCTACCTTGGGGCGCCATTCTGCTCTGTCTCTTGCTTTGATGGTGTAGGTTGTCATAGGCTGATTTGTCCATCTTTTGATGTTACACGTCCATGTTAGTCTTGGTCTGCCTCTGCCTCTTTTACCTTGTATTTTCCCCTTCAGGATTACTTTTAGTAGGCTGTTGTGTTTTTTAACATGGCCCAAAAATCTTCCTCTGGACTAGTACGTGATGAGGCTCCAATCTCTTTCACGGTGGTCAGCCATGTTCGTCTTTCGTGTCCTGAACATGCCTCTTGGGTACCACACACTTTGCTGTTTTCGCTTTCTGGGCGGTTGGTCATTTCTGACTCTTCCGCCCCATCCACCGTTGCAGACTTTGTACAATTCGGAATGGACATTTCCGTCTGCCTGGCGCGACAGTGAAAAACAATGACCTATCACCGATAGGTCAATCTCGAATGAAAAGAAGATAAATACCCACTTAACAAGGAGAATTGCCACCATCCACTAGCCTGTCAGAAGTTAAACAACCACAACAGGCATGAGCAGAATATTAATCCCATGAATCACACCGCGTGTAACCGACGTATTTCGAAACATCACACGCTGTAACGGAAAACACTGTCCACACACGGACGCCATCTGGGACATCTACGAAGCCTTTTCTTTACATTGTTTCTAGAGGTGATTCTCTCAACCTGCAATAGTTATTTCGTTACGTTGTTTCTACAGGTACTTCACTATTAAACAACCTGCAATAGTCCTTTCTCCCGTGTGTTAAAGGGGCCTCATTATGTGGGAAGTAAAGAATAGTGACACTGTGACCTTCCAGGCATGTCGTAAGAGGCGACTAAGGAGGTTGATCGATGGCTTGACAAGCTGTCATTGTAAAAAGCATTGTTATGGAAACAGAAGCATAGATTTTAGAAGCAGTGATCTCTGCAATATGTGCCATTTTGGCACGCAGGGTCTGTTTTTGAGATTGTGGTTCTGCCCTATGTGCCGTCTTCGGCTCGAAAGGACAATAGAATAGTCCTTTCTTCACATTATTTCGAGAGGTGTTTCTCCTTAAACAACCTGCAATAATCCTTTCATTAGAGGTGTTTCTCCCTTAAACAACCTGCAATAATCCTTTCATTAGAGGTGTTTCTCCCTTAAACAGTCTACAGAAGTCATTTCTGTGAATTGTTCATCGAAAGCTATTCCAGATTTGAACAACCAACAGTTCTTCCATTTTTATCCTGAAACATTTCCGTAAATATTAGTTCAACTTTTTCTGGCATCTTTCACTCTATATTTCTTCTATCTTTCCATTTTCTGTCCCTCTCTATCTCTTACTCACTCTCTCTTTCTATCTCTCTCTCTCTCTCTCTCTCTTCCGTCCGTTATTTCTTCTTCTATTCGTTATTCTAGCTTTCCTTTCATCCTTTCAGGACCGACTAATTCAACGAAATTGCTTATTTAATTGTATTTGACTAGCTGTCTGTTCCAATGTACCATCCGTGGTCCCGTGGAAGTAATTAAGCCCCAACATCGGATTCTTTTGTGCCATTTTTTATTAGCCGTAAAACTTTAATTACAGCTTTTCCCCCTTAATTTTATATTTACACATCGTCCCTATCACCAAAATGACATCTTTATGCCATCCTGTTATATTGTTTCTTACTACGAGTATGTAAAGATAGTAGTTTTCCACAAGAAATACTATGCACTCCTAAAACGATTATTGTTTGATCACGAGGCCTTCATTTATTATCGCTGGCAGATCTTATCTGCTCTGTCCACAGGCCCACAAATCATAGTCCAGAGAGTTCGATTTTATATAACCAAAATCCTGGCCACGACGGCAAGTGTTTGCTCCTAGTTTCAGTCAATGTTTGCTCCCTGTTCTTGTCACAGTTTGTTCCTTGTTTCAGTCAATGTTTGCTCCCTGTTCTTGTCACAGTTTGTTCCTTGTTTCAGTCAATGTTTGCTCCCTGTTCTTGTCACTGTTTGCTCCTAGTTTCAGTCAATGTTTGCTCTCTGTCTTGTCACTGTTTGCTCCTAGTTTCAGTCAATGTTTGCTCCCTGTTCTTGTCACTGTTTGCTCCTAGTTTCAGTCAATGTTTGCTCCCTGTTCTTGTCACTGTTTGCTCCTAGTTTCAGTCAATGTTTGCTCCCTGTTCTTGTCACTGTTTGCTCCTAGTTTCAGTCAATGTTTGCTCTCTGTCTTGTCACTGTTTGTTCCTAGTTTCAGTCAATGTTTGCTCCCTGTTCTTGTCACTGTTTGTTCCTAGTTTCAGTCAATGTTTGCTCCCTGTCTTGTCACTGTTTGCTCCTAGTTTCAGTCAATGTTTGCTCTCTGTCTTGTCACTGTTTGTTCCTAGTTTCAGTCAATGTTTGCTCCCTGTTCTTGTCACTGTTTGTTCCTAGTTTCAGTCAATGTTTGCTCTCTGTCTTGTCACTGTTTGCTCCTAGTTTCAGTCAATGTTTGCTCTCTGTCTTGTCACTGTTTGCTCCTAGTTTCAGTCAATGTTTGCTCTCTGTCTTGTCACTGTTTGTTCCTAGTTTCAGTCAATGTTTGCTCTCTGTCTTGTCACTGTTTGCTCCTAGTTTCAGTCAATGTTTGCTCCCTGTTCTTGTCAATGTTTGCTCCTAGTTTCAGTCAATGTTTGCTCCCTGTTCTTGTCACTGTTTGCTCCTAGTTTCAGTCAATGTTTGCTCTCTGTTCTTGTCACTGTTTGCTCCTAGTTTCAGTCAATGTTTGCTCTCTGTTCTTGTCAATGTTTGCTCCTAGTTTCAGTCAATGTTTGCTCCCTGTTCTTGTCAATGTTTGCTCCTAGTTTCAGTCAATGTTTGCTCCCTGTTCTTGTCAATGTTTGCTCCTAGTTTCAGTCAATGTTTGCTCCCTGTTCTTGTCAATGTTTGCTCCTAGTTTCAGTCAATGTTTGCTCCCTGTTCTTGTCACTGTTTGCTCCTAGTTTCAGTCAATGTTTGCTCTCTGTTCTTGTCACTGTTTGCTCCTAGTTTCAGTCAATGTTTGCTCTCTGTTCTTGTCAATGTTTGCTCCTAGTTTCAGTCAATGTTTGCTCTCTGTTCTTGTCAATGTTTGCTCCTAGTTTCAGTCAATGTTTGCTCCCTGTTCTTGTCACTGTTTGCTCCTAGTTTCAGTCAATGTTTGCTCTCTGTTCTTGTCAATGTTTGCTCCTAGTTTCAGTCAATGTTTGCTCCCTGTTCTTGTCAATGTTTGCTCCTAGTTTCAGTCAATGTTTGCTCCCTGTTCTTGTCACTGTTTGCTCCTAGTTTCAGTCAATGTTTGCTCTCTGTCTTGTCAATGTTTGCTCCTAGTTTCAGTCAATGTTTGCTCCCTGTCTTGTCACTGTTTGTTCCTAGTTTCAGTCAATGTTTGCTCTCTGTCTTGTCACTGTTTGCTCCTAGTTTCAGTCAATGTTTGCTCCCTGTCTTGTCACTGTTTGTTCCTAGTTTCAGTCAATGTTTGCTCCCTGTCTTGTCACTGTTTGTTCCTAGTTTCAGTCAATGTTTGCTCCCTGTCTTGTCACTGTTTGTTCCTAGTTTCAGTCAATGTTTGCTCCCTGTTCTTGTCACTGTTTGCTCCTAGTTTCAGTCAATGTTTGCTCCCTGTCTTGTCACTGTTTGTTCCTAGTTTCAGTCAATGTTTGCTCCCTGTCTTGTCACTGTTTGTTCCTAGTTTCAGTCAATGTTTGCTCCCTGTTCTTGTCACTGTTTGCTCCTAGTTTCAGTCAATGTTTGCTCTCTGTCTTTGTCACTGTTTGCTCCTAGTTTCAGTCAATGTTTGCTCTCTGTCTTTGTCACTGTTTGCTCCTAGTTTCAGTCAATGTTTGCTCCCTGTTCTTGTCACTGTTTGCTCCTAGTTTCAGTCAATGTTTGCTCCCTGTTCTTGTCACTGTTTGCTCCTAGTTTCAGTCAATGTTTGCTCTCTGTCTTGTCACTGTTTGCTCCTAGTTTCAGTCAATGTTTGCTCTCTGTTCTTGTCACTGTTTGCTCCTAGTTTCAGTCAATGTTTGCTCCCTGTTCTTGTCACTGTTTGCTCCTAGTTTCAGTCAATGTTTGCTCCCTGTTCTTGTCACTGTTTGCTCCTAGTTTCAGTCAATGTTTGCTCTCTGTCTTGTCACAGTTTGTTCCTTGTTTCAGTCACTGTTTGCTCCATGTTCTTGTCACAGTTTGTTCCTTGTTTCAGCCAATGTTTGTTCCATGTTCTTGTCACTTTTTGCTCCTTGTTTCGTAAAATTTTGCTTTTTGATTACATCAATGTTTGCTCCTTTTCTTAATGTTTGCTCCTAGTTCACATCAATATTTGTTCCCTGTTTATATCAATATTTGTACCTTGTTTACATCAATATTTGCTCCTTGTTTACATCGATATTTGCACATTGTTTACATCAATATTTTTTCTTTGTGTACATCGATATTTGTTCCTTGTTTACATCAATATTTGCCCCTTGTTTACATCATATTTGCCCCTTGTTTCCATCAATATTTGCCCCTTGTTTACATCAATATTTGCCTAAGTTTACATCAACATTTGCCCCTTGTTTACATCAATATTTGCTCCTTGTTTACATCGATATTTGCACATTGTTTACATCAATATTTTTTCTTTGTTTTCATCGATATTTGTTCCTTGTTTACATCAATATTTGCCTAAGTTTACATCAACATTTGCCCCTTGTTTACATCAAAATTTGCTCCTTGTTTACATCGATATTTGCACCTATTTTTTTCTTTGTGTACATCAATATTTTTTCTTTGTGTACATCGATATTTGTTCCTTGTTTACATCGAGATTTTCCACTTGTTTACATCAATATTTTCCCTTTCTTTACATCAATATTTGCCACTTGTTTACGTCAATATTTGCTCCCTGTCTACATCAACAGTTGCCACTTGTTTACATCATTATTAGCTCCTTGTTTTCATCTACCAAGTTACCTTCTTCTTCCCTTTCTTTTCTTATTTGCCTTTCATCGCCGAGCGGAGAGATAATTTGCGATTTTCTGCTTCTTTGTTTTTCTCTTAGATTGATATGTTTCCATCTGTTTCTAGCATTCCGTCTATTCATAGGACATCTTAACGGTATGTTTTTGTAGCTTTTGTTGATATCTGCTGTCTGTGCTGAATGTGCTTAGTTGTTTCTACCGTGCAACTTGCTAAATCATAATTATATATATATCATCATCATCATCATCATCATCATCATCATCATGTGCCCTCTCCGCAACGAAGGTTGGCTACCATGGATCACCATTCTACTCTGTTTCTTGCTTTATTGGTGCAGGCTGACATAGATTGACTTGTCCATCTTTTGATGTTACTCGTCCATGTTAGTCTTTGTCTGCCTCTGCCTCTTTTGCCTTGTATTTTTCCTTCCAATATTACTTTTCGTAGGCTGTTGTGTCTTTTAACATGCCCCAAAAATTTTATTTGTCTTGTCTTAATTGTGTTCAGCAGTTCTCTTTTTATTTTCAGTTTTTTTAAAACTTCATCGTTTGTTATCTTTTGTTTCCATCCAATTCTACCTATTCTTCTATAAATTCACATTTCAAAGGCTTCAATTTTCTGTTCTGTTTTCTTGTCTAATGTCCATGTTTCTGCACCATACAGGAATATTGAGAAGATGTAACATTTTGCCATATATATATATATATATATATACATTGTACTGTTGGAGGGATAACTAAACTATCATAAGCTCTTCATTTCCAATGTTCTATTTATATGGTTCCTATAATGCGTCTCCCATAATACGTCTCCCATATGTCAAACACAATGGTTCTCAAACATATTAGAATGACATGCGTAGCGGTCCCTTTAAAATTGTTTTCATAACTCGCGTGCCCTTTCTAAAATTTACAAATAAAATTTAAGTACAAATAAAATATAAATAATCCAATAAATAGCCCAAAATTTCAACTACGTAATCCCTCCGAAACGGAGGAATCCAGAAACCGCTTGGCGCCCTACAGTTAGTTTTGAAATCCAAGGGTCTAACACGTTTTATTTCGGTGATATTTATTTATCTTACTGATCGCTTTAGTGTCAAAGTTTAACGATGACAGGAAGTCGCTGAAGGGAAGATTGTGTTGAACAAAGCTATTTTTGTTTTTCTTGTAATTTCATAGCAGGCCAGTAACGTTCAGTCAATAGCCTACATGTTCTGCTACTTCTTCGATGGCATTGTTAATTCTGTTGCATTAACCTTGTGGTCAAATGTAGTTGTATGTCTGTGTATGTCACATCTCATATCCTTGTGTGTGCATGGCTATGTTAGTCACATCTTTGTGTGTGCATGTCTATGTTGGTCATATCTCATATCTTTGTGTGCATGTCTATGTTAGGCATGTGTCATATCTTTGTGTGTGCATTTCTATGTCAGTCATATCTCATATCTTTATGTGCATGTTTATGTTAGTCATGTGTCATATATCTTGATGTGTGTCAGTGTTAGTCATGCCTCGTATCGCTGTGTGCATATCTGTGTTGGTCACATCTCCTATCTTTGTGTATGCATGTCTGTGTTAGTCACCTCTAGTGACTCGGGCAGATGGTGCTCGTAAACCTGGGAGGTCCGACCATCTAAGGGCAGAATTCCCCTACAGAAAAGATCATCTGCTGCCTTGCAGGAAGATTGGGGACAATCAAAGGCTAAGGAATGCAAACCTGAACAAAATGCTGGCTGAAATCGGATGCACTGGGCCACTGGCGCAGAACACAGTGCAACGTTTTAACGGGTGTTCAATCAGAGTGGATCTGGCAGACTCTAATTGTGATGTTCTGTCTGTGGGGGCGATCAACACACTTAACCTGACAGCTGACTTCATGTGAGAGTCTGGAATCCTACTCTGATTGAGTCCTGATCGCAGAGAGAGAGACAGAGAGAGAGAGAGGGAGAGAGAGAGAGAAATATAGTTGTCGGTAGCACTTACTTACATGTGACTGCTTCATTAGACATCGTTGTTTTAATTTTTTTGTTTTGTTTTAGTGAGAGTATAGCCTGAGAAATGAACAAACATGTAGAGGCCACAGAAATGCGATTTCTCAAAAGAATCATGAGAGTTCCCAAGACAGCTAAAATTACCAACGAGGAAATTCTCAAATAGAGGCTAACACAAAAAGGGAGCTCCTAAGAAATATCAAAAAGAAACAATCAACATTTTTTCGGGCACATTATGAGAAAAGGAAAGTTGGAGTATTTTATTACAACTGGCAAAATACAGGGAAAGAGATCGCGGACTACAAAGCGAAAAGATACTGGATAGTTCGCTATCATGGCAAGGAAAATAGTCAACAACAGAACTAATACGATGCAATATGGATAAAGAATTGTGGAAGTGCATGATCGTCCACGCCAACCCAGTTGGCACATGATGATGATGATGATAGTTAAAGAAGCACGTTTCTGGGTTTAGTTGTGTCTCTACTTGGAAAGCAGTCTTACTAGACTTAACGAATCATTTCACAGGAAGAGCTATGTTTGCAACACTCGGAAAATGATCACAAATAATCAACAGTAAAAGAACAAAGAACAATAGACGGCCCGAAGCAGGATCGAACCCATACTCCACGTCACAGCGCCTTGCCACGAGAAACTAAACGATAGACTACACGGACAACTCAGCTATGTAAACAAACAAAAATAGCTATCATTGGAATATATTAACGCTAGAGCACACAGAAAGTACTGGAATCTACGATTCGTGCTGTTTCTTCCTATAACTGTCTGCAACGCAAGGATTTAGTCCTACCATATCAGAGAGATACTTGTCTTAATCGGAAAATACAGATACACAATTTATTCCCGTGTTGTGTTCATAACCCTATGCTAAAGTCATGAAAAAAACCTGCGTGAAATACATTGGCAATGATATCTATGTTTTTAGATTGTTGAGTTGGACGTGTGCTCTAGCAATTGGTTTCACCTGGCATGGCGATGTGTCCGAGGAGCATGTGTTTGATCTTGCTTCGGACCACCGATAGTTCTTTCTTTTTCTTTCTGTTATTGATTATTTATGATTTTTTTTTCCGAGTTTTGTAAACATGTCTCTTCCCCTGAAATGATTCACTGACGTATCGCCTCGGAAGTTGTCCTCCATGACAATATGCATTTACTACATATATTATGATTTGTCTCCTGACTATACTTCGTGTTCGGGTGGCAAGAAGCGATCGACCAATAAAGCTACTGATAGAGTTGGTTCAGATGTTTTGTTTCTATGGTAGAATGCTTAGTTGATAGAGGTTGTTGAAGCATGGAAGCCGTATGGAAGCAGTTGATACAGAGGTTGTTGAAGATGTTAGTATGAAAGATACTTAGCAGAGTTGATACATAGAGGTTGTTGAAGAAGTTAGTATGAAAGATGCTTAACAGAGTTGATACATAGAGGTTGTTGAAGAAGTTTGTATGAAAGATGCTTAGCAGAGTTGATACATAGAGGTTGTTGAAGAAGTTAGTATGAAAGATACTTAGCAGAGTTGATACATAGAGGTTGTTGAAGAAGTTAGTATGAAAGATGCTTAGCAGAGTTGATACATAGAGGTTGTTGAAGATGTTAGTATGAAAGATGCTTAGCAGAGTTGATACATAGAGGTTGTTGAAGAAGTTAGTATGAAAGATGCTTAGCAGAGTTGTACATAGAGGTTGTTGAAGAAGGAGTTAATTTCGAAAGTTTGTCAAAACAGTTGATTTATAAAGATGATTGATGCGGTTAGTTGGAAGTTGAGAGAGAGAGAGAGAGCGAGAGATAGAGAGAGATGATGTGTGAATGGGTGGGTGAGCGAGTGGGTGGGTGAGTGGGTGGGTGGGTGAGTGAGTGGGTGGGTGATGAATGAGTGAGTAAGTGGGTTAGTGAATGGGTGGGTGATGAATGAGTGAGTAAGTGGGTGGGTGGGTGAGTGAATGAGTGAGTGGGTGGATGGGTGAGTGGGAGAATAAGAGAATGAGTGTGTGAATGAAAGAGTGAGTGATGAATGAGTGAGAAAGTGAAAGTGTGAGTGAATGAATGAGAGAGTGAGTGATGAATGAGAGAGTGATTGAGTGAATGAGTGAGAAAGTGAAAGTGTGAATGAAAGAGAGAGTAAGTGATGAATGAGAGAGTGAGTGATGAATGAGAGAGTGAGTGATGAATGAGAGAGTGAGTGATGAATGAGAGAGTGAGTGATGAATGAGAGAGTGAGTGATGAATGAGAGAGTGAGTGATGAATGAGTGAGAAAGTGAAAATGTGAGTGAATGAATGAGAGAGTGAGTGATGAATGAGAAAGTGAGTGAGTGAATGAATGAGAGAGTGAGTGAGTGAATGAATGAGAGAGTGAGTGATTGATTGAATGAATGAGAGAGTGAGTGAGTGAATGAGAAAGTGAGTGAGTGAATGAGAGAGTGAGTGAGTGAATGAAAAATTGAATGAGTGAATGAAAGAGTGAGTGAGTGAATGAGAAAGTGAGTGAGTGACATTTATTCATCAAGAAACCGACTCCTCTGGCATTCTCCACAAGACATCTCATTAACAACCCGAATTCTTTAAGCTCCCAAATCCCGCGAGAGTATGCATGTGGAAGAAAGACTGTGCGCGCGCGTGCACGCATGTAAGTGTGACGGAAGCCATCAAACAGAAAGAAAGTAGTGCAACAACAGAAATAATAATAAACATAAGGATCAAACCTGCACAAAAATCAAACTCGGATTTGTCTCCAACTGCCAAGAGACTTAACATTTAATCGTTCACTAGTATTGTTATATCACGGCGTACAGAAAAATAAAATTAGACGTTTCTAATGTGGCATTGTCACAGTGGTGGTTTACCATGTGCGTGTGTCATAATCATCATCATGATCAGGAAACTGTCATTAATGCTAGATCATGATTAATACTCAACGGACATGTCACATGTTTTTTATTGTCTATGCAAGAGCTGTGTACAATGATGTTTTACAGAAATATTTCAACGTTCAGGACAAAACATGATTAAAGTAACAAAGTGAGTTATTGAGTTATTGAGTTATTTGCGAGTCATCATCATTGCACTCTGAACATGTCCATAAGTGCTGAGATCACCTCCTCAGCAAGTCACGCAGTGTCCAGCGACTGGAAATTGTCTCTGTCTCACTATCTAACAAAGAAACAAATGTTTCGGCTTTGTAATGCCCTCAACGGAAGACACAAACACAGCAAAACACAGATATTAAAATTCCATAAGAAAAAGATAAGTTAGTAGAAGTTATAAAGAGTAAACTAATTAGGGGTAGGTGTAATTTAAAATATCAACAAGCGAGTTCAAACACAAATTGACGGCGTAACTAGCGGTAATGGCGCTACAGAAATAGCGCCATCGTGGAGTTGTGGAGACACAAGTGGTTTACTCATCTCTTCTCATGATTCCTCCAACATTGCAACAACAAAGCTGTTGTTCTGAATCGTTTGCGTTACTTAAACTCTTGTCCCTCTTTTAATCTTGTATTTCTTGTATTTTATTTTACCTTTAATCCTCTTAATCACTTTCCACCTTTCCCTCAAATTTTGTTTTTTTACTTATTTACCTGCCTCGGACTTGGGCTTTCATTGGGATTGTTATATTTCTTTTTCTTTAACGTTCAGACGTTTAAGTGGACGAGGATGCGTTGTGTTGTTAGTCTACGTCACGGCTGCGGTATCTGCCTATCGGTCCGACACATTCGTCTCCGGCATCGTTATATTTCAATTCTGCGTTGTTTGAGCTATTCTGCAATTAAAGATCGTGTGCAGCCGAAACGTTGGTGCGTTTAACCCTGTCTTATCATCGAAGCGGAAACATTTCCAACTGTTAGTTATTTCAAAGATTCTTCCAAGTTGAAAGCAAGCAAGAGTCTGATTTTTTTATGATTTGCTTCAGTATTTCCCTGTTTATCCCCCCCCCCCTCATTTTTTTTTATTGATAAACTCTGCTGTTTCGATAAAAAACGAGAAAGCGTGTTGTTAAACATGTTTCCCTCTCTCCTTTTTTTCTAAAATGTATCTTCACCTCTCTCTCTCTCTCTCTCTCTCGCTCTCTCCCTCTCTCTCTCTCTCTTCGTGCAGTCATTTATCAGCAATACATAGTGTGTCTGGGACCTTATATATTTATATTCAAAATGATAACAGGGATCTACTTTGAGTTTTTTCGTCTGGAGTTCTTAATCCTGTATTTATATTGCTGCCATTAGTTTGATACCATTCTTATGTGATATCATACTTTACATGAGAAATATGAATCCCAGTCTGAAAGAATCATGATCACAGATGAAAAAGAGGAGGAAGAAAAGAAGGAGAGAGAGAAGAGGAAGTGTCTGCATATTATTCTATTGATACAATGATATATGTATATATGATGAGAGATTTGTGACGTTCGACCCTTCACAATAAATGGCAACATAATTCCATAACTCAGGTGTACTGGTAATAAAGTCCTCCCCTCAAAGAGTGTAAATTTATTAAAATAGACAAGTGAGTGTGTTAAAAAAATGCAGTGAAGAGCAAAATCTTTTTCTAAACATATAGAAAACTAAGATAATGTCCTTTGACAAAACAACAAGCCGACCCAAAATCACCATCAACAGTGAATAATTTGAAATTGTAGCAAACTCTGAATATCTGGGATTTGTAGTAACTAACAATGGAGACCGTCAGAAAATTGTAAGAAGATTAGCAACTCCAATACAAATATTAAACGCATGAAGAACATATGGCACAATACCAGCAAGGCAGTAAATTTAAAATTACTGAGGATATGTACCCTCTGATAGCAACATATGGTTGTGAACCATGGACAACTTCGAAAAAAGCCAGGAAGAAAATCAATTCATTCGAAACAAAATGCTAAACAAAAATCCTTCAGATACCTTGAATAATGAAAAAGAGCAAAGAGTACATATTAAACGATTTAAACATTAAAAAGATCTGGCTTATAAAAGTCATTCTAGATAAGAAATTAAAATAATATTGTCATCTCAAAAGACAGCGGATTGGAAAGAACAATAATGGAAAGCATGGTTCCTTGGCGGCGCATTAGGGGCAGACCAAGAAGGTTTCCAACGCATCAAGGAGGCCTTGAACATGACAGAAGAAGTGGGAGATGTGGCTAGAGACAGAGATTCTTTCAGACGAGTTGTGGTGAATGCAATCTTCAAGGACATGCGACCTGGTGTGTGTGTGTATATATATATATATATATATATATATATATATATATATATATAGAGAGAGAGAGAGAGAGAGAGAGAGATGAACAAGGAATGTGAAAGTTAAGAAACAAGACAATATGATAGGCCAACGGAGACACTTAAGAAGAGTTGAACTCTATGCTCTGCTATGGCCAGTTTCTGTTTCCACCACAGAAACATGTGATAGCCACACCACCGTAGTCCCAGATGGTATCGACGGCGATCACGTTTCCTACAGACAAGTAATCCCTGACGGGTAAATCATAATGGAGAGCTATAATTCGCTCTGACACCACTTAGCATCATTATCATCATCATCATCCTCTATATTAATATAAGAAAATACAACTATAAATGCCAAATAGAGACCTGAAACTTGTCAAATAACTTCACAAATAGCAAACACTTTATCCAATCGTAGATATATCTACAGCAAAACGGAACCCATGTGAAGAATCCTTTTCTTGTTTGGCTTCCCTCTATTTTACTTTTATTAACAGTGCATATTTGTGTAGCCGATGTTTTATTTGTGTATAACTTACAATGATTTTATAGCAGTCAGCGACCCAAATCAGACTTGCGATAATGTTGATTAGCGAACCACACTTTCCTATCAGACAATTATATGGAACCCATCTGGTAAAAGAAAACAATGAAGAGAAAGAGAAACGCTTCGCAAGAACAATTATTGGGGAATGCTCAAGCATGAGGCTAAGAAACGAAGAATTACAAACACAATCAGCAAATCGTTAGTCGCGGAGAACTATGACTTCCGTCCAATATGTCATATTCAGCCCGAGAGGAAACGACTGAAGCAACATAGTAATACGAACTGGACAAGAGTATGTTACAAGAACTTAAAGAACATAACAACAAGGAAAATAAAATATGTTCGTCATGTAAAAATGACATATAGGCCAAATACGATAATTATGGAGGGCATATGTTCAAGTAAACGGGAGAGAGGACGGGCTGAAAGAAGGTGAGCGCAATATGTAACAGACGTACTTAGACTGAATACTGCAGACGCTGGACAACTCACCCAGAACAGCGAAAACATCAGTTAAATAACAGTCATAGGAGTCAAGTTCTAACAAGGTAAACTAAATGATGGTGATGATATTAATGATGATGATGGTGATGAAGATTATAATGACCAAAATTCTTTCAAGACGTTATACATATAGTTACACACACACATATATGTATATGTATATATATAAAGATATATATATATATATATATATATATATATATATATATATACATATATGGGAGCCGCAATAGCTCAGTGGTTAGTGGGCTGGACTGCAAAGGACAAGAGGTAGGGTTCGATCCTAACCGACGGCATCCGGGTTCACCCAGCATTCAATGGGTACCGATTTTTTTCTGAGAAAGTAAAGCGGCACGGGCGTAATACCGACCACATTCCACCAAAAATGTGCCGAAGGTCTTTAAAATTTATGGTCACTAACACCATAGTCACTTGGCGTGACAGGGGTACTTTACTTTTTTACTTTACGTATGTATGTATATATATGTGTGTGTGTGTGTGTAAAAAAAAGAAAGTTATGCAGAGACGTGGTTATTCACGCCACAATGCATGTTCTTAGTGATGACTATGTCTGTCCCTGGGTTTTATGTGTAAACATACATTGAAAGATAAACACACAGAACCACCGCCACCCTCACCATGAAAACCATCAATAAAACACCTATCATAAAACAGATAAAATGGTTCGGCCACGTGATAAGGCAGAAAGATCAAAACACAACACAACGAGCCTTCAATAAACGTTGCGAATACACCAGACACAAGAGCCGACCACGAAAAAGATGGATTGACGGAATATTAGAAACACTAGGAAACATAATAGCCGAATTTGCGAACAGAAGAGCAAAATACCACAAATTATATCTCCATCGACCCTGAAAAACAAATGAGGAAGGAAAGAAGAAGGAGAAGAAGAAGAAGGAGAAGAAGAAGAAGAAGAAGAAGTAGAAGAAGAAGAAGTAGAAGAAGAAGAAGTAGAAGAAGGAGATAAAACAAGCACAGGTCATTTACATTTACCGTTCGCGCCTGTGTTGGGGACCTCCTTGGTGATAATTGCACATAACAAGCACTTTAAGCCGGTTCCAGAAATGTCCCATTTTTGCTGTTCTCAAGTGCTGAGTGTTGTTCGGGAGGAAAGAGAAGAATGCTATCCCAAATTCCTGAATTACAAACTGTGGTCGTGAAAATTACGATCAATAATTTGTGAAAAGCCCAGCGACTGAATCTCTTCAATCACGTGGGACACGGACAGGGACATTAACAGAGACAAGGATAAAAAGCGCTGCCAGTAAGGAGGAAGACGTGAGAATTGTGGGAATAGAATGCTGGGATTGATTCGAGGCAATAATAATACAATAGTTGAGTTCAAGGCATAAATTGTTGAAACGAGATGTAAACGAGATTACGTTAACGAGATCACATCACGTTTCATCTACACGAGTTGTGAACTATGATTACATTTCATGTATATGAGATGACATCACGTTTCATCTATACAAGTTGTGCACTATCATTACAAATCATCTATACGAGATGACATCACGTTTTATCTGTACAAGTTGGGAACTACCATTACACATCATGTACATGAGATGACATCACGTTTTATCTGTACAAGTTGGGAACTACCATTACACATCATGTACAAGAGATTGCATCACGTTTCATATATACACGTTGTAAAATATTAATGCACATCATTTGTATGAGATGACCTAACAACAACAAGTTGTGAACCACCGTTACATATCATATATATGAGATGACATCACGTTTCATCTACACGAGTTGTAAACTACCATTACATATCATGTATACGAGTTGATGAATTTGTCTTTCTTTTATATTTCCCTGGGATGCTATATTTGTGACTTACTATTTTGTAGATAGGTCCAATTACTATATGTTTGTTTGTTTGTTTATTTGTTTGTTTCTCTACTGTCTGTGCTCCTAAATAAGGTCACTTTAAGAAACTGTTGTAAACGTTTTAGTATCGTCCTTTATTGAACTGTAAAGCTGTAACCATAACAGTTTTGGGGGCCCAAGGTCGGGCGCCGGTGCTACGGAGTTCGTGCAACTAAGCTGAAGCCATCTTTAGTTTTTTCGCAAGTGTGTAGCTGACGTGCCTCATTCACACCGGGGATCGCGCTGAGATGGGGGACCTCAGTACTATGGAGTGTCCGTTGTGCAGTCAAAGTCAAATGTCGACTAAACTAAACAGAACTCAACTGAACTCAGCTCAACTAAACTGAACTGATCTAAACTAAATTAAACTAAACTGAATTAAACTAAACTAACTAAACTGAAATGAACTGAATTGAACTAAACTAAACTAAACTGAGCTGAACTGAACTAAACTAAACTAAACTAAACTAAACTAAACTAAACTAAACTAAATTAAACTAAACTGAACTGATCTAAACTAAACTAAACTGATCTAAACTAAACTGAACTGATCTAAACTAAACTAAACTGATCTAAACTAAACTGAACTGATTTAAACTAAACTAAACTGATCTAAACTAAACTGAACTGATCTAAACTAAACTAAACTGATCTAAACTAAACTGAACTGATTTAAACTAAACTGATCTAAACTAAACTAAACTGATCTAAACTAAACTAAACTAAACTAAACTGAACTGATCTAAACTAAACTAAACTGATCTAAACTAAACTAAACTAAACTAAACTAAACTAAACTAAACTAAACTAAACTAAACTAAACTGAATTGAACTGAACTGAACTGAACTGAACTAAACTAAACTGATCTAAACTAAATTAATCTAAACTAAACTAAACCAAACTAAACTAAATGTTTAACTAAAACTACATGTATAACTATCTATATTCTCTCGTTGGCTTCTGTTCTCGCTGTTACCAGTTTCAGTGCAGCTGGCCCCGTATGAATGTGCATTCCCATAGGAGTTAACACCATACTTGATCAAAACGACTTATTAAAGGTTACACGCGTGTCATTGGTAGCAAATAACTCAAACAAAATGCTAGTTAAACAACAACATCAGCTAAATAAACTAGCAACACACACAATTGTATTAATTACCACCAAACAAATGTTGGCACTATCTTCTTCTTCCTTTTAACTCCACGTGGAGCAACGTCTTCATCAAACACTTTCCAAGCCGTTCAGTATCGTGCCATTCTCCTTACATCGGTCCATGTATTCCCTATCCTCTTCACCTCTGCTTCCACCTGTCTTATCGAAATATATCTTCACCGTCCCCTATGTCTTGTTTTTTATTTTGTGAAGTTTATATTACTTATTTTTGTAAAAGGATAGCTAATCTGTATAAACATTAATCGACATTAAACATTAGTTATTCTAACAAACTGAATTAGTACTAACAAACTAAAATCAGCAACTACAACATCAGCTAACCAGCATCCTAATAAACTGTAAACTGGAAACAACAATTTAAAAAAGAAAATAATAATTATAACTAGCAACAACCATCAGTTACATTACATACAATTATCTGTTCTTAAACTTGCAACATAAACATGTTATTTTAATATATTAAATGACAATACACATTCTTTAAACTAACGTGAAACAGAAACGGAACCTATATAATTATAAACATTATAATCAACACTTATGTGACACACTTTTTTAGTTTTTGAAACATTTTATAAGGATTGGAGAGTAGGAAAATAGAGATTAACTGATGAGGGGAAGGTTACAAATTAGGGTGAATGAAGCAAGATAGTTGAGAAAATAGAGGAGTGCAGTGAGCAGTAGTAAAATCCTACTCGAGGAGGGGAGAATTGACAAACAGAATAACTGAATATAGGCAGTATAGAAAATATAGTAATTGATGTCGGGTGATGGGTAAAAAAGCGTAATCTTAGTGGTGCAGTAGATAAATAAAATAGTTCAAGACGTGCAGTAGACAAAGAAAGCAACTAGAGTGCGAGTCCAGTTGTCTCGTGATTTGTTTGCATCATGTCATTACGTGATTTTAAAATTGTTTTAATGCCAGACTATACGCCTTTATTGCTATACCACGTCACGTTGACCCCGCCTGTTCTTGACTCCAGTTTTACAAATTTTCCACCCTGGACATTTCTTTATTGATGCCTAGTCTCCAACTCTAAATAGAATTGCTTCCGGATTCCTCTCGAAGACCTTGACCCCACCGCTGTGACGGAAATTCCAGGAAAGGTGTTCCACCACAAAAGCCAATCGAGTCCAGGAATTAACAAATTTCAGGCCTGACAATTAATCGCAAATCCAGGGCGTGTGTTTTAGAATATCAATTTCCATAGTCAGGTTTTGAAAACCTCAAGTTCCCAATTGTTTCATTTCCTGTCACGAGCTATCATCATCATGTTTCATCCTCAGTCGGGCGGTAAATTTAAAGATGAATTTGCGAGAGGGTAGGGTGGAAAATAGATATGTAAAATAGCTTATATAACTTACTTAAGATAACGTATGTAATACAGCTTATGTAAGATACCGTTTGTAAGATAGCGTATGTAAGATAGCGGATACAAGATACCATTTGTAAGAAAGCTTATGTATAATGGCATAAGTACGATCATCATCATCATCATAATCAAGTACCGGGCCTGCTGGCGTAGGTGATAATGTCTCTCCACAACTTTCGATCTCGGCAGTTATTTATCATTTCTGTTGTTGACCTTCTGCCAAGCCATTCTCTTAAGCTGTCTGGTATCTTTTCTCTCTGCTTCCCTCTATCTCTTCGTCCCTCAATTTTCCCAGTTGTTACAATATATTCCAGCTGTTCTCTTCTCACTACATGGCCAAAAAATGATGATTGTTTCCTCCTAATATTGGAAAATAGCTCTCTTTTTGCTTTGGCCTCTTTCAGGACGTTTTCATTACTCTTCTTAGCTGTCTATGGTATTCTCAATATTCTTCTGTAAAACCACATTTCTATTGATTCCAGTGATGTTCTTGTCTGTGTTCCTATGTCCATGAATCACATCCATATGTTAAGACTGGCTCTACATAACATTTAAGAACTCTTTTTCTTGTTTCTATTGTCAAAAATGGATTGCATATTATCTTCCTCATTTTTTGGAAAGCTGCTTTTGCCTGAGCCATTCTGCATCTCACCTCTTTTGTACATCTTCCGTCTGAGGTTAACAAAGTTCCAAATATTTAAATTCATTTACCTGTTTTAATATTGTTCCACTTGTCTTTATTTTGCACTGAGGTGATGTCTTTTTCTTTGTTGTTACCATTACTTTGTTTACCATAATATGTTGATAAATCAAGTAAGTGGAGGGAATGTGATTGATAAATCAAGTAAGTGGAGGGAATGTGATTGATAAATCAAGTAAGTGGAGGGAATGTGATGTTAAATCAAGTAAGTGTAGGAAATGTGTTGATAAATCAAGTAAGTGGAGGGAATGTGATTGATAAATCAAGTAAGTGGAGGAAATGTGTTGTTAAATCAAGTAAGTGTAGGAAATGTGTTGATAAATCAAGTAAGTGGAGGAAATGTGTTGATAAATCAAGTAAGTGGAGGGAATGTGATTGATAAATCAAGTAAGTGGAGGGAATGTGTTGTTAAATCAAGTAAGTGGAGGAAATGTGTTGTTAAATCAAGTAAGTGGAAGAAATGTGTTGATAAATCATGTAAGTGGAGGAAATGTGTTGATAAATCATGTAAGTGGAAGAAATGTGTTGATAAATCATGTAAGTGGAGGAAATGTGTTGATAAATCATGTAAGTGGAAGAAATGTGTTGATAAATCATGTAAGTGGAGGAAATGTGTTGATAAATCATGTAAGTGGAAGAAATGTGTTGATAAATCATGTAAGTGGATGTAAGTGGAGGAAATGTGTTGATAAATCATGTAAGTGGAAGAAATGTGTTGATAAATCATGTAAGTGGAAGAAATGTGTTGATAAATCATGTAAGTGGAAGAAATGTGTTGATAAATCAAGTAAGTGGAAGAAATGTGTGATAAATCAAGTAAGTGGAGGAAATGTGTTGTCAAACTAAGAGCACACATTTTACATGCCAAACATAGTTTGAACACAAAAACATTCCACGATTTCCAACGGGTATAGAATGAAATATATCTTCAAATGTTCGTAAACGTTATTGGCTACAGTTGCATCAACTCAGTACGTTTCATGTCGTATCGATTGATATCATACGCACTCAATGTGCGCCACAGCCGTTACTCGGCAAACATGGAGGCGACAATCTAGTTCGCACGAGACCCTGTAGCATATACAGCGTGAAGAAGTTTATAACGTCAGTGACGTCAGCCCGCAGATCATCCAGGTTTGCAGCAAGTGGAAAAACATACAGTCTATCCATCAGGTACTCCAGAGGAAAGTCACAAGCAGTGATGGCAGGAACCACTTGCAGAACACCTGGTAATTTTGTCCAGCGCGGCCAATGCATCTTGTTGATTGGTGCTCTTGAGAAATTTGTGGACAGCAAGAAGCCAGTGCGGATGGCCCTATTTATTGTAAAAGGTAGTTACCACCACCAGCAGCCAGTTCTGCAATCAAGCAGTTGGTTAACATTTCCAGGTAAATCAAAGAAAGTTTTTTTTCTTTCGCTCGCCAGCTTTTACCTATGACAAAGTCCCTAGAGACTAGGAACTGAATTTTGCGTGTTAATCCATTTTTCTCTGGTAGCCATGTGCACAGGGGTCCCTCGCCGCACAGGCAGATAACTCCGATTTCGGAGGTAAACATATTTTTTTCGTCGATGAGTAAATGACGTTTCAAGCCGGGCCTCACTGCTGAGACCAGGGGTGGTTGCCGCAGAGAGAAATCATAAATACAAAAAATAAAAGTTCATCTTCTACTGCCTTTCAGCTTCCGCTGGAGCATGAGTTGTTTTTTTTCAACAAACACATTTCAAGTCATCCTGTTTGATGCCATTCTCTTATAATTGTTCAACTTCTCTTCTCCATCTGTGTTTCTACTTCACTTCTCCATCAACATGTTTCAACTTCCCTTCTCCATCTGTGTTTCTACTTCTCTTCTCCATCAACATGTTTCAACTTGTCTTCTTCAAGTATTTTTTATCTCTTCTCTTTGTCTCCTTATCCGAGCCCCCCCCCCCCTTCCCAACAAAAAAAACGACTTGTCGAGTAATACTCTTAGTTGACTTCCGCGGTGTATCATATCCTGTGCTATCGTCTTTGTTGCATATCTCTATCATCTGGTGTTTTCTGGTACTTTCCCGTGGTGCAGAAAACCTTTAAGCCTATTAAATAAAACAAAACCTCTTTTGAATAATGTTTTCCATCAATTCCCTAATGCAGGTATATGTCATGATTACGCAACGTCTCTAATGGGCATCTCAAAGTTGAATTATGTCGTTTAATTTCGCAATGTTTCAGGATCGAAAAGAAAATCAAACAACATGACTTTGCTAATGAACATTACAGAAAGGAAGAAACATTACAACAAGAAAGAAAGAAGCATTACAACAAAAGAGATAGCGGAAACAAACAAAAAACATCTCTTAGATTTATCAGTCGTGTTTCATTTATCAGCGTAGAGATTATCCTAAATGAAGCGTTATGGTTTCTAAATGTGCAAGAGCTCACACTTTGCCCAATATGACACAGCCCTATTAGGTGTGGGTAACAGGTTTCCTTCTCAAACTTAGGGAAGATATTTATTGTAGAACTCAGTAATTACCGTTTTTTTTATCGTTGATAGTCTCCCACTTTTCTATTCAAGAGTAAGCTAAATTGTTAGAAAATTCTTCGGAAAAAAAAAAATAGCTGAGTTGGTTATTGATTAACAGTACCCATATTTTCTACTAGGAATATAACAAGCAGCTAATCCTTAACTGTACCTACATTTTCTACTAGGAATATAACAAACAGCTAATCCTTGACTGTACCTATATTTTCTACTCAAGAATATAACTAACAGATAATCCTTGACAGTACCTACATGTTCTACTCAAGAATATAAGTAACAGATAATCCTTGACAATACCTATATTTTCTACTCAAGAATATAACTAACAGATAATCCTTGACAGTACCTATATTTTCTACTCAAGAATATAACTAACAGATACTCCTTGACAATACCTATATTTTCTACTCAAGAATATAACAAACAGCTAATCTTTGACAGTACCTATATTTTCTACTCAAGAATATAACAAACAGCTAATCCTTGACAGTGCCTATATTTTCTACTCAAGAATATAACAAAGAGATATTTCCTGATAGTTTAAAAAAAAACCTAGATTTAATCAAACGGTTAGTGATGACAGACCGGAGATCGCAATTACAAAGGCATGGGTTGTGAACCTCGACAAGTGTAGTCACTGATGTCCTGAGGTGGCCTGATTCCTGTCAGGTTATCTCAGCTCGTTAGACACAAATGACGGACGGATTCTCCGATGTCCTAAGGTGGCCTGATTCCTGTCAGGTTATCTCAGCTCGTTAGACACAAATGACGGACGGATTCTCCGATGTCCTTACAACAAAACTACATAATAAACATGAACATTTTTTTTTTAAAAAAAGGAAAAAGTGGTATGGTATAAGCTTTACGTAGGTGACACACAAAACAAACGTAGAACGACGTTTCGGCCCAGTAGGCCTTCAGCTGGAATAATAACAACACAAAAATATGTATAGATATACATATAAATATAATTACCTGACCCAGTGAGCCGAAACGTCGTCCTACTTTTGTTTTCTTTCTCACATATATAAAACTGTTACCAAACTACTTTTTAATAATTTTCATTATTATCATTAACTTTACATCAGCTTCGCCTTTATATGCATCTTGATGCCTTTTTATGCCTTTACTCTTTCACAGAATAAATACAAGCTATGGAGATGAAAATGTATTGCAAAGTTCGGTTCCCTATTACTTGGAATGATAAAGGTTTGCAAAAGAAAACTACAAGCAATGGGAATACATGATGATCTTTTGACTGTGGTGGAGAAGCGAAAAATGAAATGGTGTAGCCACGTGTCTAGATCAACTAACCTGGCAAAGACTATTCTTCAAGGAATTATAAAAGGAGGAAGAATGAGAGGTAAGCAGAGAAGGAGATAGTAAGATGAGACCAAAGAATGATCATGCATCGGCTTCATAGAGTCACAAAGAATGACGAGATCAGTGGAGACGGTTGGTGAAGTCTGTCAGTGGTGCCCCAACTACTCCACGGTTAGGAGATGAAGAAGGTGAATTTTACAAATATATGACATTCCACAACCGTCTAGTTCAAGATTATCTAGTATATCTGTCAGTGGAAGCAGGAAGTCTCCATTTCTATATCAGAGAATCACCTAACTGTGTAGCAATGTAAAGCTGATAGATCACCTAACTATGTAGCAATGTAAAGCTGATAGATCACTTACCCTATGTAGCAATGTAAAGCTGATAGATCACCTAACTATGTAGCAATGTAAAGCTGATAGATCACCTAACTATGTAGCAATGTAAAGCTGATAGATCACCTACCTATGTAGCAATGTAAAGCTGATAGATCACCTACCTATGCAGTATATTTAAGCATTATAGATCACCTACATATGTAGTATGTTGAAGTAAGTAGATCACCTACAAATGTAATAATTTAAAGCAAATAGATCACCTACCTGTGTAGTATGTTTAAGCAGATAGATCACCTATATATGTAATAATTTTAAACAAATAGATCACTTACCTATGTAGTATATTTAAGCAGATATATCACCTACATATATAATAATTTAAAGCAAATATATCACTTACCTATGTAGTATGTTTAAGCTGATAGATCACCTACCTATGTAGTATATTTAAGCTGATAGATCACCTACCTATGTAGTATATTTAAGCTGACAGATCACCTACCTATGTAGTATGTTTAAGCTGATAGATCTCCTATCCAATATTCACAATGAAACAAAAATCACTATCTCACATGCAAAAAACATGAAGTGCTTTCAATCAGGCTCTGAAATGTTTTCATAAAGTCCAGAAATTATACTTTTCACTGTTAGACTGTCCATACTGGCATATACCAGCTTTACCGCAGCACTGCAATTATTTGTCGGTTTCCCATACTGACATACACAAAGACCAAAAACGTATATCAACACGCCCAGAAGCGCACAAAGAATGATTTGACATTTAAAGGGGAAGTAACCAAAAGAACAAACAATATAACAACTACAGATATCAGATTGTATAACACACTCCTCCTTTCTCGTGCGACTCTTTGAGGCAACCGCAAATGGACAAAAGGAAGAAGTTTGTCCATAATGTCATGATATGAGCCTAGTTGGTTATTTGGTTATGGAAGGCCCCGGTATCATTGCAAACGAATTAAAATTCATAATTGCTCAACCGCCCGTGGCAGCGTAATCATCCGAATTAATATCTCATCTCCCAAACAAAGAAAAGTAACTGTAGTCCCCATCGTAGCAGTCTCAGCACACGCCAAAAGACATAAGGCGAAACCGCGCAGAAAGTGAACACAGCCAATTGGTCCCTGTCATACGATATCATCATTGATCGTAAACAATTGGAATATCGAAACATGATCAAAACGGATGAGACACACAACTCACGGTGTGCACAGAGCACTTAACTCAGTAGTTCCTGCAACAAGCCGGACTTGGAATATGAGGAAACTGCAACAAGGAACACTTTTCATGTATAGCCTTCAATGGTTCCTGACGTCTATCCACCATATACCGGAAGTTCACGTTCTCCTGAAAATGATGATCGCCATATTTTTTTTTTAATGTATAGCGCTTGATGATGTTAGGCCATCGTTGTTGACTCCAATTCCGAACATATAAACACACAGTTAGTCGTCAGATTATCCCCGTCGCACATCAAACAACAGACCGCAAGATTAGCGCATAGCCGGTCTAGAGATATACGATGAGCCATTACGATGACGTAGCACACACAACAATTGCTAGTAACGTCATCTTTTTTACATTTACATAGATTGTACATTTAAATACAATCACATCTAGTTGGTGTGAGGCAGAACCGAGTTAGATTTTGAAGGCGACTAGCAACTCAGGTCCACTCTTATTAAGGTTGTAAATATTAAGAATTATTTCTCATGCGCAGTGTACACAAAAATGAAAAGACGATTAGAGGCCACAGAGACGGGATTTCTCAGAAGAATATTGAAAGTTCCCTGGACAGCTAAAAAGACCAATGAGGGAGTTCTCAAGGAGGCCAACACAAAAAAGGGAGCTCCTAAAAGGCATCAGAAAGAAACAATCAACATTTTTCGGGCACATCATGAGAAGAGGAAAGTTGGAATACTTGGTTACAATTGACAAAATAAAAGGAAAGAGAGATCGCTGACGACAAAGAGAGAAAATACTGGATAGCTTGGTTTCATGGCATGGAAAACGGTCAACAACGGAGCTCATATGATGCACTGTTGATAGAAGATTGTGGAAGGACATGATCGCCTACGCCAACCGTTATGGCACATGATGAATGAGTGTACACAAAAGACCATCATGCTCTTCGAGTGCCCTAGACCATTTTTGTATTATCCGTTATACATTTTAATTTCATAATATTGTATTCTTTTTATATCGGATTATTAGTTTAGTATGTAGGTTTAATTTGGGGAGCCGAGATAGCTCAGTGGTCAGTGAACTGTACGACAATGGACAAGAGGTAGGGTTCGATCCCAACTGACGGCTCCGGTTCACCCAGCCATTAATGGGTGCGGATTTTTTTTCAGGGAAAGTAAAGCGGCACGGGCGTAATACCGACTACATTCCCCTAAAAATCATGTGTCGAAGGTGTGTAAAATTTATGGTCACTAACACCATATTCCCTATACGGCACTTGTGACGGGGGTACTTACATTTTTTAAATGTAGGTTTAATTTCCTTTACTTATATATCTGTATATGAGTTATTTGTTGATCCTGCTGAAGACCTAATGTGTCGCAACGTCATTTGATATTTTCTAGTCCATTAGTTACGTAAAGCCGTAATCATTCCATTTTTTAATATTTTTTTTTATTTCTTCTTCTGACATATATGCTCATCGGAGACTGATAATACTTTGATTTCGTTTTAAAAATATGAATATATAAACAGACCGTTGTCAGTCGAAAATATGAAAAAAGAAAAGTATGTATACCACTGCCAGGGAAAAAAAAAACTATCAAGTAAACTATGAATAATCGAAAGGATATTACCCAATGAACGTAGTGCTGTGAGCTGCCCAAATCGATCAGATGTAAGCAATGCTGTCTGGTTAAGGCGGCGTGTTCAGTGTAAAAAGGACTCGGTTGCTTCACGTATTTATTGGCTACTGGAGAACTTTTGTATTTATTAGTTTCTCGTTTTCTCTCACTCTTGTTGTATCTTTCTCTCTCTCTCTATATATATATATATCTTTCTCTCTCTCAGTCTATCTTTTAAATATAAATGTATTTCTTTCTTCATCATCATCATCGTGTGCCGTACCGGTGGCGTTGGCGAACATGTCCTTCCACAATCTTCTATCCACAGTGCATTGTATGAGTTCTGTTGTTGACTGTTTTCCATAACATGACACCTAGCTATCCAGTATTTTCTCTCTTTGTCGTCCGCGATCTCTCTTTCCTTTTATTTTGCCAGTTGTAACCAAGTATTCCAACTTTCCTCTTCTCATGATGTGCCCAAAAAATGTTGATTGCTTCTTTCTGATGATTTTAAGAGCTCCCTTTTTGTGTTGGCCTCTTTGAGAACTTCCTCATTGGTCTTTTTATCTGTCCAGGGACCTTTCAACATTCTTCTGAGAAATCCCGTCTCTGTGGCCTCTAATCGTCTTTTCATTTGTTTGCCTATTGTCCATGATTCGCTTCCATAGGTCAAATTTGGTTCTATATGGCATCGATGAACTCTCTTTCTCATTTCTATTGACATAGATTTGTTGCATAAGACATTTTTCATTTCTGAAATGCCATTTTGGCCCGAGCTATTCTGCTTTTTATTTCTGTGGTGCATCTCCCATCTGACGTTAATATTGTGCTCAAGTATTTCAAACGTTGCACTTGTTTCATATTTGTCTTGTTTATTTTTATGCTGCATGATGGTGGTGATTGTTTCTTCGATATGACCATTACTTCTGTTTTCTTACTATTCAGACTGAGACCTTACTTGTTGCTTTCTTTTACTATTATATCTATTATTTCTTGTAGCTCATTCTCTGTCTCTTCTATTAATACTAAGTCATCCGCATATCGTAAATTATTTCGTTCTTCAACTCTTCTATTACTGTCTATTTTTTGTACATCTCTCGTTTTCTAACTCACCTTTGAATGTTTAGATCTCTCATTTTGTCATTTTTTAAAAATTCTCTCACCCATTCTTTTAAAATTATATATATATATGTCTCATTTATAGTTATTGTAATTTAAAATTCTCTCTCTCTCTCTCTCTCTCTCTCTCTCTATATATATATATATATATATATATATATATATATATATATATATATATATATATCACTATCCATGTTTCTCTTGTTCACTTTCGCGTTATCTCACTCATTATTTTATTTTTCTGCTCCTTCCATTTTAAATCTATCCATAGCTCTCTTCCTACTACCTATTTTTTTTTATCCACTCTCGAACACACTATTTCTTTCTCTCTACTTGATTCCCACTCAACAGGAAACGTCAATGAATGCATCATTAATAACAAATGCCTCCATCAAAAAAGGATGTTCTATCAACCACAATATCCAATTACATTTGCCAGATTGCATTTTCCTAACCCACAATTTGTGCCTCTCACTTTAGATCATCAACAAGATCCACATCAATGATTTGAGCCATTCTACTCCCGTTTGGTCGTCAATCAAGAAAATCTGGTTACTTCCTGCGATATTCTCTTGTTTATTTCTTGTTTAGTGAAGGACGCCAACACGTTGTGACATGGACACGTTTTTAACAAAAGTGGACATCCTTCAGTACAGATTGAAAGCTGTTCTGGCATAAATATAAAGAAGATAACGTGGGGAAACTCCGCTGAGAATAGATTTGTAAAAAAAAAGAAAAAAGTTGATAAACTTGTGAGTTTAGGCGGTCATCGTATTATAACATGATTAGATTATCAGGGCTATGGGGGAAAACGGGGGGAGGGGAAGGTGGTGTCATTTGTAACATCTCAGCGAGAGTGTCTGGTGTGTGTGTGTGTAGGAGAATTTGTAAGGTTTATTTAAGTTTAAGAGTTCAAATTGTTTATAGGAATTTGGCGAGGCTGACCATAAAGTTTAGATTGTTTATAGGTAGTTGGTAGCTTAACACGGAGTGTAAATATAGTTGGTAGCTTAACACTGAGTGTAGACTGTTTATAGATAGTTGGTAGCTTAACACGGAGTGTAGATTGTTTATAGATAGTTGGTAGCTTAACACGGAGTGTAGATTGTTTATAGATAGTTGGTAGCTTAACACGGAGTGTAGATTGTTTATAGATAGTTGGTAGCTTAACACGGAGTGTAGATTGTTTATAGATAGTTGGTAGCTTAACACGGAGTGTAGACTGTTTATAGATAGTTGGTAGCTTATTTAGAATTATAATGTCTTTAAAGATAATTGATAGGGCGGATGTAAGAGTTATTGTGGATAAAGTCAACAGTATTGATGATGAAGTGTTTCTGACTATATTTGTTAGAGAGCAGAAAACGAGAAGTATGTGTACAGTGAAAAGGTATTTTTTAAAAACTGATGTTTTTCTGACAACATATTCAGGGCATGAATTCTTCTACTTGGTCATTTTTATACAGACAACGTTATTCCATCTTCACATATTTTCTTATGCTGTCATTGTTTTTCTTTTCTTTATAACATTTTTAATACATGACATTTTTAAAAGGTTGCATTTTTAAGTGTTGACATTATGATTTTTTTCTGTGCACATTTTTATCAATCAAAATAAGAAAGTGCGAGAGTTGGAATAGACATGGGAACAGTTCGCTGTCACAATACAAACTTATGGTGTTCATTTGACATTTGTATATTTTTTCGGTGCGTGTGTGTGCGAGCACAGTCATATATAGTATTAATAAGGCCCGCGGTCTGAAAGGAATCACCCAAAGCATGTGATGTTTTGAGCACTGTGTGCAGGGATGGCTGAGGGTATAATGACATTAGCCGTCTACAGCTCGGATAGCTGAAGACGTCACAGACTCTGGGTGGATTTGAGACTCCCCTCTCAACTCGCAGGCTTTATTAACACTGTTGTTGGCTATGGTGTGTGTATACTTTGTTGTGTTATTCTTGCGCAACCCGTTATGTCATGTTTGTGTGCCATGTTATGTCAGTTTGAACTTAAAGGTCTCCAGGGTCTTGGTATCAAGCTAACGTTGATGGCTCTACAACTCATGTACTGTGAGCTTGTGCGACAGATGTTGGAATCCGCGATAGCTCAGTGGTTAGGGAACTGGACTATAAAGTACAAGAGGTATGGTTCGATCCCAACCGCCGGCTTCCGGGTTTACTCAGCCTTAAATTGGTACCGGATTTTTTTTTCTAGGAAAGTAAAGCGGCACGGGCGTAACACCGACCACATTACACCAAAAATCATGTGCTGAAGGTCTGTAAAATTTATGGTCACTAACACCATATTCCCTATACGCCACTTGGAGTGACGGGAGCTCTTTACTTTACTTTTTACAACAGATGTTACTTTACACGTGCCACGTTGAGAATCATTAAAACTTCATGTTGGTAAGGCGCTGAATAGTTTATGCGATTCTGTCTGGTATCGCCAGCACGGAATCATAATTTCATAACTTGTTTTCCTCTGCCGAGCTAGTAATATACATAACTTATTTAGCCAGCGTCATTTCTGTAGCCAACTGCTAATGCATCTACTACTCGCAACTCGATGTTGTATTCATCAGATGACGCGACATTTCAATCTTCTTCTTTTACTTCGTCACGAACCGATAATGCAGTTAGTGGCCGACAAGTCTTATAACGTCATCTGGGCAATAACTATGAATTGTAGGCGTCATTATGGCAAAACATATAGTATTGGAAACACTGACAAAGTATTGTAGGAGTCATATGGGCCAAAAATATAGTATTGGAGTCCATAAGAGTTACACTTTAGTAAATGTATGTTAGATGTATTTTGGTAAATGTTTGGTGGTAAGTATACGTTGGTAAATGTATGTTGGTATGTGTATGTTAGTAAATGCATGTTAGTAAATGTACGTAGATAAACGTATGTTAGTAAATGTACGTTGATAAATGTATGTTAGTAAGTGTGTTTTAGTTAGAGTATGTTGGTAAATGCATGTTGGTAAATGTATGCAACGTTGAACTACCAATGAGTCTACCTCGACCACAGAAGCTAGAGCATTAAGAAAAAAAAAACCACCACCGAGATTAGATGTTAGATGAATGATGGGAAACAGCATGAGAGATAAGATCAGAAATGAAAACGGAGAAAAAAGCTAGGAATAATCCTCGACATATAATATATAAAGAAACAAGATAAAATGGTTTGGTCACGTAATAAGTCAGAAAGATCAAAACACAACACGAGCTTTCGATAAACGTTGCAAGAACACCAGTCCCAAGGACCGACCAAAAAAAAAAAAAGATGTATTTGTGGAATATTAGAAACACTAGGAAACATAAAAGCAGGAGAGACAAAAGAAGAGCAAAAGAAAGCAAATTATATCTCCTCTCGGTGCTGAAAGGCAAATGGGGAAGGAAAGAAGAAGATAAATGTGTGATAATTTTGAAAGTCTGCAAAGCATGGACGTATCTAACAGTCACCTTTCATGAGATAATTTAAAAGTTTTCGTAAATTTGTGATAACTGAACATTATCTTCATTCGTGAGAAAAATCTAACATTCTCAATATGTTAGATAATTTAAGAAAAACTCGAAACTTGAGAAAATTTAACAAGCTCCCCTCACTCTCCCTTTTACACTCCCCACTCGTGTGAAACTGAACAAGGTCTACATGCTTGCAGATAATGAACAGTTTATTTCTGAAACATTATCGATTTAACCGTCATGTTTTTTGCTATCATTTATGGACACATCCCTTTCACTCAAGAGGCATTTGTTGTATCACTTCTGGTGTTTGGTTCAAGCACAAACAAATGGCAGTCCTGAAGAAAATGGTCTCTTTAAAAATGGTCCACTTCCCAAAGAACGTAGGCAAACGTTACGCGAAATTTGGTTTGGATACTGATCGGTTTTCGCGTCTTCGTGGAAAAAAAAGGTGTTTATTTTCTTTGTGAATTGATATCATCATCATAAGTGCCGTTTCCACAGCGAAGGTTGGCTACCAAAGAGTGAAATTCCGCTCAGTCTCTTACTTGATAGTGCAGGTTGTCATAGGTTGACTTGTCTATCTTTGATGTTACTCGTTCGTGTTAGTCTGGGTGTGAATTGACTCAGTTTATAAATAAATGTAACATACTTTCAAACACATTTTAAAACAATAAATAATAAATTAATATCTTCTTCTTCCCAAAACAATGGGAGTCGATAGGGAACCACTGACAGACTTCATCAACCTTCACTTGGGGGTCGTTGGCGCACCACTGACAGGCTTCATTAACCTTCACTTGGGGGTCGTTGGGGCACCACTGACAGACTTCATCAACCTTCACTTGGGGGTCGTTGGGGCACCACTGACAGACTTCATCAACCTTCACTTGGGGGTCGTTGGGGCACCACTGACAGACTTCATCAGCCTTCACTTGGGGGTCGTTTGAGCACCACTGACAGACTTCATCAACCTTCACTTGGGGGTCGTTGGGGCACCACTGACAGACTTCATCAACCTTCACTTGGGGGTCGTTTGAGAACCACTGACAGACTTCATCAACCTTCACTTGGGGGTCGTTGGGGCACCACTGACAGACTTCATCAACCTTCACTTGGGGGTCGTTGGGGGACCACCGATAGACTTCATCAACCTTCACTTGGGGGTCGTTGGGGGACCACCGATAGACTTCATCAACCTTCACTTGGGGGTCGTTGGGGGACCACCGATAGACTTCATCAACCTTCACTTGGGGGTCGTTGGGGGACCACCGATAGACTTCATCAACCTTCACTTGGGGGTCGTTGGGGGACCACCGATAGACTTCATCAACCTTCACTTGGGGGTCGTTGGGGGACCACCGATAGACTTCATCAACCTTCACTTGGGGGTCGTTGGGGCACCACTGACAGACTTCATCAACCTTCACTTGGGGGTCGTTGGGGCACCACTGACAGACTTCATCAACCTTCACTTGGGGGTCGTTGGGGCACCACTGACAGACTTCATCAACCTTCACTTGGGGGTCGTTGGGGCACCACTGACAGACTTCATCAACCTTCACTTGGGGGTCGTTGGGGCACCACTGACAGACTTCATCAACCTTCACTTGGGGGTCTTTGAGCACCACTGACAGACTTCATCAACCTTCACTTGGGGGTCGTTGGGGCACCACTGACAGACTTCATCAACCTTCACTTGGGGGTCTTTGAGCACCACTGACAGACTTCATCAACCTTCACTTGGGGGTCGTTGGGGCACCACTGACAGACTTCATCAACCTTCACTTGGGGGTCGTTGGGGCACCACTGACAGACTTTATCAACCTTCACTTGGGGGTCTTTGAGCACCACTGACAGACTTCATCAACCTTCACTTGGGGGTCGTTGGGGCACCACTGACAGACTTCATCAACCTTCACTTGGGGGTCGTTGGGGCACCACTGACAGACTTCATCAACCTTCACTTTGGGGTCATTGGGGCACCACTGACAGACTTCATCAACCTTCACTTGGGGGTCGTTGGGGCACCACTGACAGACTTCATCAACCTTCACTTGGGGGTCGTTGGGGAACCACCGATAGACTTCATCAACCTTCACTTGGGGGTCGTTGGGGAAGCACCGATAGACTTCATCAACCCTCACTTGGGGGTCGTTGGGAAAGCACCGATAGACTTCATCAACCTTCACTTGGGGGTCGTTGGGGCACCACCGATAGACTTCCCCATTTTTTTCCTGGGATCGTTGGAGCACCACTGACAGACTTCCTCAATCTTTCCTGGGATCGTTGGGGCACCACTGATAGACTTCCCCATTTTTTCCTGGGATCGTTGGAGCACCACTGACAGACTTCCTCAATCTTTTCCTGGGATCGTTGGAGCACCACTGACAGACTTCCTCAATCTTTTCCTGGGATCGTTGGAGCACCACTGACAGACTTCCTCAATTTTTTCCTGGGATCTTTGGAGCACCACTGACAGACTTCCTCAATCTTTTCCTGGGATCGTTGGAGCACCACTGACAGACTTCCTCAATCTTTTCCTATGATCGTTGGAGCACCACTGACAGACTTCCTCAATCTTTTCCTGGGATCGTTGGAGCACCACTGACAGACTACCTCAATCTTTTCCTGGGATCGTTGGAGCACCACTGACAGACTTCCTCAATCTTTTCCTGGGATCGTTGGAGCACCACTGACAGACTTCCTCAATCTTTTCCTGGGATCGTTGGAGCACCACTGACAGACTTCCTCAATCTTTTCCTGGGATCGTTGGAGCACCACTGACAGACTTCCTCAATCTTTTCCTGGGATCGTTGGAGCACCACTGACAGACTACCTCAATCTTTTCCTGGGATCGTTGGAGCACCACTGACAGACTTCCTCAATCTTTTCCTGGGATCGTTGGAGCACCACTGACAGACTTCCTCAATCTTTTCCTGGGATCGTTGGAGCACCACTGACAGACTTCCTCAATCTTTTCCTGGGATCGTTGGAGCACCACTGACAGACTTCCTCAATCTTTTCCTGCTATCGTTGGAGCACCACTGACAGACTTCCCCAATCTTTTCCTGCTATCGTTGGAGCACCACTGACAGACTTCCTCAATCTTTTCCTGCTATCGTTGGAGCACCACTGACAGACTTCCTCAATCTTTTCCTGCTATCGTTGGAGCACCACTGACAGACTTCCTCAATCTTTTCCTGCTATCGTTGGAGCACCACTGACAGACTTCCTCAATCTTTTCCTGCTATCGTTGGAGCACCACTGACAGACTTCCTCAATCTTTTCCTGCTATCGTTGGAGCACCACTGACAGACTTCCCCAATCTTTTCCTGCTATCGTTGGAGCACCACTGACAGACTTCCCCAATCTTTTCCTGCTATCGTTGGAGCACCACTGACAGACTTCCTCAATCTTTTCCTGCTATCGTTGTTGCACCACTGACAGACTTCCTCAATCTTTTCCTGCTATCGTTGTTGCACCACTGACAGACTTCCTCAATCTGTTCCTGCTATCGTTGGAGCACCACTGACAGACTTCCCCAATCTTTTCCTGCTATCGTTGGAGCACCACTGACAGACTTCCTCAATCTTTTCCTGCTATCGTTGGAGCACCACTGACAGACTTCCTCAATCTTTTCCTGCTATCGTTGGAGCACCACTGACAGACTTCCTCAATCTTTTCCTGCTATCGTTGGAGCACCACTGACAGACTTCCTCAATCTTTTCCTGCTATCGTTGGAGCACCACTGACAGACTTCCTCAATCTTTTCCTGCTATCGTTGGAGCACCACTGACAGACTTCCTCAATCTTTTCCTGCTATCGTTGGAGCACCACTGACAGACTTCCTCAATCTTTTCCTGCTATCGTTGGAGCACCACTGACAGACTTCCTCAATCTTTTCCTGCTATCGTTGGAGCACCACTGACAGACTTCCTCAATCTTTTCCTGCTATCGTTGGAGCACCACTGACAGACTTCCTCAATCTTTTCCTGCTATCGTTGGAGCACCACTGACAGACTTCCTCAATCTTTTCCTGCTATCGTTGGAGCACCACTGACAGACTTCCTCAATCTTTTCCTGCTATCGTTGGAGCACCACTGACAGACTTCCTCAATCTTTTCCTGCTATCGTTGGAGCACCACTGACAGACTTTCTCAATCTTTTCCTGCTATCGTTGGAGCACCACTGACAGACTTCCTCAATCTTTTCCTGCTATCGTTGGAGCACCACTGACAGACTTCCTCAATCTTTTCCTGCTATCGTTGGAGCACCACTGACAGACTTCCTCAATCTTTTCCTGCTATCGTTGGAGCACCACTGACAGACTTCCTCAATCTTTTCCTGTGACAGACTTCCTCAATCTTTTCCTGCTATCGTTTGAGAACCACTGACAGACTTCATCAACCTTCACTTGGGGGTCGTTGGGGCACCACTGACAGACTTCATCAACCTTCACTTGGGGGTCGTTGGGGGACCACCGATAGACTTCATCAACCTTCACTTGGGGGTCGTTGGGGACCACCGATAGACTTCATCAACCTTCACTTGGGGGTCGTTGGGGGACCACCGATAGACTTCATCAACCTTCACTTGGGGGTCGTTGGGGGACCACCGATAGACTTCATCAACCTTCACTTGGGGGTCGTTGGGGGACCACCGATAGACTTCATCAACCTTCACTTGGGGTCGTTGGGGGACCACCGATAGACTTCATCAACCTTCACTTGGGGTCGTTGGGGCACCACTGACAGACTTCATCAACCTTCACTTGGGGGTCGTTGGGGCACCACTGACAGACTTCATCAACCTTCACTTGGGGGTCGTTGGGGCACCACTGACAGACTTCATCAACCTTCACTTGGGGGTCGTTGGGGCACCACTGACAGACTTCATCAACCTTCACTGGGGGTCGTTGGGGCACCACTGACAGACTTCATCAACCTTCACTTGGGGGTCTTTGAGCACCACTGACAGACTTCATCAACCTTCACTTGGGGGTCGTTGGGGCACCACTGACAGACTTCATCAACCTTCACTTGGGGGTCTTTGAGCACCACTGACAGACTTCATCAACCTTCACTTGGGGGTCGTTGGGGCACCACTGACAGACTTCATCAACCTTCACTTGGGGTCGTTGGGGCACCACTGACAGACTTTATCAACCTTCACTTGGGGGTCTTTGAGCACCACTGACAGACTTCATCAACCTTCACTTGGGGGTCGTTGGGGCACCACTGACAGACTTCATCAACCTTCACTTGGGGGTCGTTGGGGCACCACTGACAGACTTCATCAACCTTCACTTTGGGGTCATTGGGGCACCACTGACAGACTTCATCAACCTTCACTTGGGGGTCGTTGGGGCACCACTGACAGACTTCATCAACCTTCACTTGGGGGTCGTTGGGGAACCACCGATAGACTTCATCAACCTTCACTTGGGGGTCGTTGGGGAAGCACCGATAGACTTCATCAACCCTCACTTGGGGGTCGTTGGGAAAGCACCGATAGACTTCATCAACCTTCACTTGGGGGTCGTTGGGGCACCACCGATAGACTTCCCCATTTTTTTCCTGGGATCGTTGGAGCACCACTGACAGACTTCCTCAATCTTTTCCTGGGATCGTTGGGGCACCACTGATAGACTTCCCCATTTTTTTCCTGGGATCGTTGGAGCACCACTGACAGACTTCCTCAATCTTTTCCTGGGATCGTTGGAGCACCACTGACAGACTTCCTCAATCTTTTCCTGGGATCGTTGGAGCACCACTGACAGACTTCCTCAATTTTTTCCTGGGATCTTTGGAGCACCACTGACAGACTTCCTCAATCTTTTCCTGGGATCGTTGGAGCACCACTGACAGACTTCCTCAATCTTTTCCTATGATCGTTGGAGCACCACTGACAGACTTCCTCAATCTTTTCCTGGGATCGTTGGAGCACCACTGACAGACTACCTCAATCTTTTCCTGGGATCGTTGGAGCACCACTGACAGACTTCCTCAATCTTTTCCTGGGATCGTTGGAGCACCACTGACAGACTTCCTCAATCTTTTCCTGGGATCGTTGGAGCACCACTGACAGACTTCCTCAATCTTTTCCTGGGATCGTTGGAGCACCACTGACAGACTTCCTCAATCTTTTCCTGGGATCGTTGGAGCACCACTGACAGACTACCTCAATCTTTTCCTGGGATCGTTGGAGCACCACTGACAGACTTCCTCAATCTTTTCCTGGGATCGTTGGAGCACCACTGACAGACTTCCTCAATCTTTTCCTGGGATCGTTGGAGCACCACTGACAGACTTCCTCAATCTTTTCCTGGGATCGTTGGAGCACCACTGACAGACTTCCTCAATCTTTTCCTGCTATCGTTGGAGCACCACTGACAGACTTCCCCAATCTTTTCCTGCTATCGTTGGAGCACCACTGACAGACTTCCTCAATCTTTTCCTGCTATCGTTGGAGCACCACTGACAGACTTCCTCAATCTTTTCCTGCTATCGTTGGAGCACCACTGACAGACTTCCTCAATCTTTTCCTGCTATCGTTGGAGCACCACTGACAGACTTCCTCAATCTTTTCCTGCTATCGTTGGAGCACCACTGACAGACTTCCTCAATCTTTTCCTGCTATCGTTGGAGCACCACTGACAGACTTCCCCAATCTTTTCCTGCTATCGTTGGAGCACCACTGACAGACTTCCCCAATCTTTTCCTGCTATCGTTGGAGCACCACTGACAGACTTCCTCAATCTTTTCCTGCTATCGTTGTTGCACCACTGACAGACTTCCTCAATCTTTTCCTGCTATCGTTGTTGCACCACTGACAGACTTCCTCAATCTGTTCCTGCTATCGTTGGAGCACCACTGACAGACTTCCCCAATCTTTTCCTGCTATCGTTGGAGCACCACTGACAGACTTCCTCAATCTTTTCCTGCTATCGTTGGAGCACCACTGACAGACTTCCTCAATCTTTTCCTGCTATCGTTGGAGCACCACTGACAGACTTCCTCAATCTTTTCCTGCTATCGTTGGAGCACCACTGACAGACTTCCTCAATCTTTTCCTGCTATCGTTGGAGCACCACTGACAGACTTCCTCAATCTTTTCCTGCTATCGTTGGAGCACCACTGACAGACTTCCTCAATCTTTTCCTGCTATCGTTGGAGCACCACTGACAGACTTCCTCAATCTTTTCCTGCTATCGTTGGAGCACCACTGACAGACTTCCTCAATCTTTTCCTGCTATCGTTGGAGCACCACTGACAGACTTCCTCAATCTTTTCCTGCTATCGTTGGAGCACCACTGACAGACTTCCTCAATCTTTTCCTGCTATCGTTGGAGCACCACTGACAGACTTCCTCAATCTTTTCCTGCTATCGTTGGAGCACCACTGACAGACTTCCTCAATCTTTTCCTGCTATCGTTGGAGCACCACTGACAGACTTCCTCAATCTTTTCCTGCTATCGTTGGAGCACCACTGACAGACTTTCTCAATCTTTTCCTGCTATCGTTGGAGCACCACTGACAGACTTCCTCAATCTTTTCCTGCTATCGTTGGAGCACCACTGACAGACTTCCTCAATCTTTTCCTGCTATCGTTGGAGCACCACTGACAGACTTCCTCAATCTTTTCCTGCTATCGTTGGAGCACCACTGACAGACTTCCTCAATCTTTTCCTGTGACAGACTTCCTCAATCTTTTCCTGCTATCGTTGGAGCACCACTGACAGACTTCCTCAATCTTCTCTTCGGTGTCGTTGGGGCACGACATCAAGTGTTTTGAGACTGACATGATCCGTGTCTCGTTCGTTTTACCATCGCCATCTATAGAACTAAGCCATGGGGGCTGAAAGCGAAATCCCAGTAAACATGCAATTACAGTGACATTTACAGCTTTTCCAGGAAAGGGCCGCTGTGAGTAGAACGACGCATGCCATCTATTGTTGTCGTAGCTGGAAACGTTACCTTAACAATGATGTTGTGGGGTTTTCCTTCTAGCCCTCATGCTTACTTCTACAGATGGCGGTGGTTTCACACACCTCATATATATCCAGTTTCGATGTATAGTCTATTATTTGGTTCTACATATACGCCATACTGTGTCCTGAACATCATGTATCTTCATAAACGGCTTTCATCATTGCAATTATGGTATTTCTAATGAGACAAGGCAATATCGGCTCAGTGAATGTAGCACCGGAGAACTGGGTCATAATAATGTGTTAATATTACCTCAGAAGGGATTTAGCTTTAAAATAAACTGTGCTTGCAGTAGCATAAACCATACTTCTTTGAGCTTTAACTGCCAAAGTTCCTTTTAAAAGTAAGTAAAGTAAAGTGCTCCCGTCACGCCAAGTTGCGTATAGGGAATATGGTGTTAGTGACCATAAATTTTACAGACCTTCAGCACATGGTTTTTGGGGTAATGTGGTCGGTATTAGGCCCGTGCCGCTTTAGGTACCCATTAAAGGCAGGGTGAACAGGAAGCCGTCGGTTGGAATCGAATCCCACCTCTTGTCCTTTGTAGTCCAGTTTACTAACCACTGAGCTATCGCGGCTCTCAAAGTTCCATGTGCTCAGCTCGAACATCGTGTCTTTCATCCACGAAGCTCTAGGCCATCCCTCGATCTCACACATCACGACAACAACGATCGCATAAAAAGTATCCGATCGCAGAACTTAAGAGCTCGAACTGGGCATCTTATGTGCCACAGTTGAGCATCTTTTGTGCGACCGGTGGGCATCATTTGTGCCGCAGGTGGGCATTTTATGTGCCACATGTGGGCATCTTTTGTGCCACAGGTGAGCATCTTTTGTGCCGCAGGTGGGCATTTTATGTGCCACATGTGGGCATCTTTTGTGCCACAGGTGAGCATCTTTTGTGCCACCGGTGGGCATCATTTGTGCCGCAGGTGGGCATTTTATGTGCCACATGTGGGCATCTTTTGTGCCACAGGTGAGCATCTTTTGTGACGCAGGTGGGCATTTTATGTGCCACATGTGGGCATCATTTGTGCCACAGGTGAGCATCATTTGTGCCGCAGGTGGGCATTTTATGTGCCACAGGTGAGCATCTTTTGTGCCGCAGGTGGGCATTTTATGTGCCACATGTGGGCATCTTTTGTGCCACCGGTGGGCATCATTTGTGCCGCAGGTGGGCATCTTTTGTGCCACATGTGGGCATCTTTTGTGCCGCAGGTGGGCATTTTATGTGCCACATGTGAGCATCATTTGTGCCACAGGTGAGCATCTTTTGTGCCGCAGGTGGGCATTTTTTGTGCCGCAGGTGGGCATTTTATGTGCCACAGGTGAGCATCATTTGTGCCACAGGTGGGCATCTTATGTGCCACAGATAGGCATCATTTGTGCCACAGGACTGCACATTGCAATTAATCTCTTACTCCACAAAAATAAATAAGTTCACAATAAATAGCAGATTAGGAAGTAATTATATGTCGCTGTTTACAATATGTGGGCATGTTTGGTGTGGGGATTATGTTTGTTGCCGTTACTACGATACAGGATCTCATGTCACGAGTGTGGGAGAATGAGACGTGAAAGTGTTCCTGAATAATCCGTTTAGCGAGGAAGTTATGAGGGAAATAACAAAAAATTGTATAAACAAAGGATAAGTAGTGAGTTATTCCTGGGTTATCATAATTGGACTCCTGAAATTTCCATAACTGTTCAATTCTCCTCCTCAGCAAGTCCAGCGACTGACGACTCCAACTCTGTTTTGGTTGATAAGTCTTCTCTAGCGTCCACTAAGTATCTCGTTTCTAGCTGTACTCATCTTTACTCCAATCTCTTCTATCCAAAGGAAAGACGTGATTCATGTTTGACAACGTCCTGTACCCTTTCTGCATCTCGGAGGGTACAAATGATGTCCGCCTGCTCCATTGGTTGACCGTCGTCAACGACAGCACAGCCAGCCAGCATAAATAAGAGATAGAATACGTATAAGATAGACAAGGTGGGCATAGCTTAATAATACCAAATAGTAGGTAAGACCGAAAATAAACGTAGCGCCCACGCTCTCTGCCCAAAGAAAAACAAAAGGTAATGTAACTGAAAAACGCCGACTAAGAAAACTTCTAATGATAGCAATGTTTATGTTTACATCTTTTCCTAGCATTAAATTATCATCCTTTTTTTCTTCTACGCTATTTTCTTAAACTAAAAGAGAAGAACAGAGCTAATAAAATCTCACAGTGAAAGAAAGAATGAAGAGACGTAAAATAGAAGAAAAATGTCTTTTGGACGAATAATTATAAAGGCGGAATTTGATGGTCGAAGAGAGAAGTAAATGAGGAAGGTATGGAATGGAAGAAGCTATAAAGAGTTGAGATGTTTAATCGTTTGTGGCATGATAATAAAGAATTCAAGATGTTCCATGAATTAAAGATGGACAGACATGCAGCTAGCTCCAGTGTTTAAGAATGTGAGGTGGGTTTGGGATTGGAAGGGAATGTAGAAGCAATAGTTTCTTTGGTTTAATAGAAATTGGTCATTAAAGTTGTATCCAGAAAGCGGATTCCTGGTGCGATCGTGCAAAAGAACTGAAAGGAGACAGTCAGTAAAAGAGACAGCATGGGAGGGTGGGGAAAGATAAAAAAAAGAGTGTGGAAAGGAACAAATAAATTGAAGAAAAGAAAAATGGAAATAATAATAAGGAATGGGGAGAAAGAAGAAAGATTGTTATTAAAAAATAAAGTACGCTGAGCCACATAAAGTAAAAGAGTAGAAACATGGAGAGGAATTTTAATATCGAAGAAAGCTAACGTGAAATGTGCAACAAGGACATGTCTGTGATTTAAAAGAACAATTGCATTGTCTTCCTTCCAGCTTTGCGATTGAGAAGCAAAATTGTTTTGTGGACATCAACTAAAGAAAACATAATCTGATGAATTCTGCCACTTAATCTGTCCTTAAACATTGAACTTAGGCTGTCGGGGCATCCCCATATCCGCCCGTCCAATATTTCTCAAAGCTTATACCGACTGATTATTCCTGTAAGGTGGTGATTGCAGACACATCTGCTGTTCCCACTAAGCACTCCGTATAGACAAGAGCCCTTTACCACCTTTAGATTGTCTCTCAATGTATACATCATTCGCTCACCTCTTCTTCTAATTTTCTCGTTCCTCATTGTAGAACAAACTTAGCGATGTCCTCTTTGTAGAACAAACTTAGCGATGTCCTCTTTGTAGAACAAACTTAGCAATGTCCTCTTTGTAGAACAAACTTAGCGATGTCCTCTTTGTAGAACAAACTTAGCGATGTCCTCTTTGTAGAACACATTTAGCGATGTCCTCTTTGTAGAACAAACCTAGCGATGTCCTCTTTGTAGAACAAACTTAGCGATGTCCTCTTTGTAGAACAAACTTAGCGATGTCCTCTTTGTAGAACAAACTTAGCGACGTCCTCTTTGTAGAACAAACTTAGCGATGTCCTCTCTGTCCCGAATAAGGTCACACTCAGTGTCAGAGCTGTCATCGAGCTTATTTCATTGCCACGTACACCAACGTGCCCAGGACAGTAGACCCAGGTTAACATAGACAAGATTACCGATTGACATCTCAGTATGAACATATCTCTCTATTTGATATTGAAATCCGCGACAGAGTAATAGTTTGTGAACTGGTTTACAAGGGGGCAAAATATCGAGTTCAAATACTTGATCGATTGGCTTATGGCTTCACCCAGCTTTTAAATAAATATCGACATTTTTTTTTATTGAGAAAGAAATACGGGCTGGTGTAGTGCAGGTCATTTACCCAAAAATGTACTGTTGATAACCAAAATTATAGGCAGAAAACAAATTTACTGACGACACATTTCTCCGAGTTCTTTCTTTTAAAATATTGTGGCCAGTCAGAGTGATTGCAAGCGTGTGTACAACACTGCTACTGAAACAGTATGCAGACCAAGTGTCGTTCGTTACCTTACTGGTTATCGCAATGGCGCAGTGATATAATGTTTGGGATTCAATCCAATCTCGAATGTCTTCTGTCGACCCAATTAAAACAAAAAGAATGGGTATTTGTACAACTGATTTCATGACAGTAATAACATGAAGAAAGAGAACTGATCCCCCGTATCCAAAGCTCCACTACGGCGCTGTACATTACGGGACATGATGTAAATCTGCCACAAGAGATCATCAAGACAGCAAGTGTAAAAGTGTGTCTGAAACCCCAAGATTAATGTAAAACGGTGAGAACTGACAACCAATAAGAAATCCATCTTCATATTTCAAAGATATACATTTTCAAACACTTCCCGTTCGTGTCTTATTTTTATATTATATGGAAGTACACGTCTTTTACATTGGATAATATATTAGTTATTGATTCTGGTATGCCCGGATGATTGATGTACATTATAATTGTGATGTTGGTATGTTTAACCGTAATGTGGTTTTGTATGTGATGTGGTGAAGAAATGTGGTTTTGTATGTGATGTGGTGAAGAAATGTGGTTTTGTATGTGATGTGGTGAAGAAATGTGGTTTTGTATGTGATGTGGTGTAGAAATGTGGTTTTGTATGTGATGTGGTGAAGAAATGTGGTTTTGTATGTGATGTGGTGAAGAAATGTGGTTTTGTATGTGATGTGGTGTAGAAATGTGGTTTTGTATGTGATGTGGTGAAGAAATGTGGTTTTGTATGTGATGTGGTGTAGAAATGTGGTTTTGTGTGTGATGTGCTGTAGAAATGTGGTTTTGCATGTGATGTGCTGTATAAATGTGGTTTTGAATGTGATGTGATGTAGCAACGTGGTTCTGAATGTGTTGTGATGTAGTAATGTGGTTTCGTATGTGATGTGATGTCGAAATGTAGAAATGTGGTTTTACAGAAGAATGTTGAGAATACCATGGACACCTAAGAACGTAATGCGAACGTTCTGAAAGAGGCCAACGCAAAAAGAGAGCTAATTTCCAATATCAGGAAGAAACAATCATCATTTTTTTGCCATATAATGAGAAAGGAACAGACAGCTGGAATATATTGTGACAATTGGGAAAATTGAGGGACGAGGAGATAGTGGGAAGCAAAGAGAAAATAAACCAGACAGTTTAAGAGAATGGCCCTGGCAGAAGGTCAACAATAGAAATGATAAATAACTGTCGAGATCGAGAGTTGTGGAGAGACAAGATCACCTACGCCAGCAGGCCCGGTACTTGATGATGATGTTTAACCGCTGTTGCCAGATTTTTACTAAACACTGACATTGTTCCAAATGTAGAGAAGGTCGAAATGTTTGAATAATTTGTTTACGAATGTTAAGCTTGTGTTATAATATAGTTTATGTTTGGCGCGTGTTCTTTTTTATAACTCTCTATCACGATCAATTAGCGATATATTTGTATACACTTTACTGGAATAAAATTAATGAGGATCTAAATATTTATATACTATAAATCTGTACGAATAAATTATGAATAGATTTTAAATAATTAACTTTGAAAAAGAAAATACTAAGTTACGTTCATTTTTTAGACCAGGCATATGAGTGGCTACACGAATTTTTGCAGCAATAGACCACAATGCATCTCAGCTAAACAATTTTATTTTATATTAAAACAAAATGTTATTTACTTCAGAGTTGTCTCCCTCAAACAAAATAAGTAAAATATTACGTCCCCTTAAAATTATGCATCGTTCCTTCGGGTCTCTGAAGTTGCAAAAAATGATGGAGTAATCCTGGAGATTAGATAAAACATAATTAGAAGAATGGAAGGATTTTAACATCTTCATAGTAGCCTGCACACACACGCGCACGCACACACATACACACACACAGTTCAGCATTTCTCAACACTAAGAGCGGACTACTAACATTTGACTTCTCTCTCCAGCTCTAAGTGACTATCAACAACTGGCATCTCTCCACAGCTCTAAGTGACTACCAACATTTGACATCTCTCTACTGCTCTAAGTGACTACCAGCATGTGACATCTATCTATAGCTCTAAGTGACTACCAACATTTGACATCTCTCTACAGTTGTAAGTGACTACCAACATTCGGTGCAATTTGCTGGTTAACTCAAGGACAATGTGACGTTGTTCACTAATATCCTGCTGGACATTGAGGCAAAAATTTCTGATCAACTCATGGACAATGTGACGTTGTTCACTAATATCCTGCTGGACATTGAGGCACTGTTTTCTGATCAACTCATGGACAATGTGACGTTGTTCACTAATATCCTGCTGGACATTGAGGCACTGTTTTCTGATCAACTCATGGACAATGTGACGTTGTTCACTAATATCCTGCTGGACATTGAGGCACTGTTTTCTGATCAACTCATGGACAATGTGACGTTGTTCACTAATATCCTGCTGGACATTGAGGCACTGTTTTCTGATCAACTCATGGACAATGTGACGTTGTTCACTAATATCCTGCTGGACATTGAGGCACTGTTTTCTGATCAACTCATGGACAATGTGACGTTGTTCACTAATATCCTGCTGGACATTGAGGCACTGTTTTCTGATCAACTCATGGACAATGTGACGTTGTTCACTAATATCCTGCTGGACATTGAGACACTGTTTTCTGGTTAACTCATGGACAACGTGAGGTTGTTCTCTAGTCTCTTGCTGGACATTAGGATTCAATTTTCGGGTCAACTTCTAGACATTGTGATGCTGTTTTTTAGTCAACTGATGTACATTGTAGTTGTTGTTTCAGAATTTTGTAATCACGAAAATTAAGGACTCTTTTAAAGTGCTTTCCTGCATGTTTCGAGCTGTAATTCCCTTATACAGCAGACAAGCAGTATACACCTCCCATTTATGTTCACCAACTAACGGTACCTACCTGTTATAAATGTCAGATGAAACATGTAAACATGTTTAAATATAAGAGTGAAAGTTCTTGCAAAACTAAACTCGCGACTCTAAGCAGAAAACACTTCGTGTCACACTTTAGAGTCACAATCCCCTGGTTCAGAAAAACGATTTCAAAATGTTGAAGAAAAAAATGGAAGGGAGATTATAATGAAGGTTGGATGGAGGGTTGGAAGTTATATAGGAAAGAAAGGAATAAAGAAAGCGAGGATGAAGAAACAGACGATTAACGTAAAGAAATAAGAGTAAAAATAAAATGATCGTCCATTTAAATTTAAATAATTGCCTACTATAAATAAATTAATAATCCACTTAAAATTAAATAACTGCCTACTATAAATAAATTAATGGTCCGCTTAAATTTAAATAATTGTATCCTATAAATAAAGTAATGGTCCACTTACATTTAAATAATTGTATACTATAAATAAAGTAATGGTCCACTTAAATTTAAATAATTGTATACTCTAAATAAATTAATGGTCCACTTAAAATTAAATAATTGTCTACTATAAATAAATTAATGGTCCACTTAAAATTAAATAATTGCCTACTATAAATAAATTAATGGTCCACTTAAAATTAAGTACTTGTCTACTATAGATAAATTAATGGTCCATTTAAAATTAAGTAATTGTCTACTATAAATAAATTAATGGTCCACTTAAAATTAAGTAATTGTCTACTATAAATAAATTAATGGTCCACTTAAAATTAAATAATTGTGTACTATAAATATGGTCGACTTAAAATTAAGTAATTGTCTACTATAAATAAATTAATGGCCCACTTAAAATTAAATAAGTGTCTACTATAAATAAACTAATGGTCTATTTAAAATTAAGTAATTGTCTACTATTAATAAATTAATGGTCCACTAAAATTAAATAATTGCCTACTATAAATACAATTTACACATTCTGTACCAGATCTACGTTTCATTAACAAATGCATTTTCACGATGGCGAATAACAAAGCAAGCCCTCATGTGGGAAACAAAAGGTAAAAGGAAAAGAGGCCGACCCAGAGAGACACTGTGAAGAACATTGATCAGAGAGGCAAGAGCAGCAGGAATTAGCTCCCTCAGCGAGACAGAGTTTCTTGCACAGAACAGAGATAAATGGCGAGATTTGATAAAAGATCTTTAGAAGGATAGAAAACTGCTAGAATAAAAATTTAAATAAGATAAAGTGTATCTGGGTCTATGCCCTATTCGCCGGCTACGGCTCGAAAGGTCAATAGATAGATAGACAGACAGACGGACGGACGAACGGACGGACGGACGGACGGACGGGTGGGTGGGTGGATGGATGGATGGATGGATGGATGGATGGATGGATTAATGGATGGATGGATGGATGGATGGATGGATGGATGGATGGATGGATGGATGGATGGATGGATGGATGGATGGATGGATGGATGGGCGGATGGATAGATGGATAGATCAAATAATGGTTCAATTAAAATAAAACAATAAGATATCGCACCTGAGATAACTCCCTGGAGCTCTCACGTAACCCAAAGGTGTTTCCAGATTCTGCGAGTGAATTGGTGCTACCACATTAACTCAGGTAACCACCAAATGGTGGCTTGCCATGAGTAAAATGAAAATACTAGAATGAAAACTGGTGAATAGAACAATAACTACGGTAGATTGAGATTTCTTAGTATAGAGAAACAAGACCTCAACTGAAGCAAATGAAACAAAAACTACAGTAAATTAATATTTCTTAACAGGCAAGAATAAGACTTCAACTGAAGCAAATGAAACAAAAACTACAGTAAATTAATATATCTTAACAGGCAAGAATAAGACTTCAATTGAAGCAAATGAAACAAAAACTACGGTAAATTAATATATCTTAACAGGCAAGAATAAGACTTTAACTGAAGCAAATGAAACAAAAACTACGGTAAATTAATATATCTTAACAGGCAAGAATAAGACTTCAACTGAAGCAAATGAAACAAAAACTACGGTAAATTAAAATTTCTTAACAGGCAAGAATAAGACTTCAACTGAAGCAAATGAAACAAAAACTACGGTAAATTAATATTTCTTAACAGGCAAGAATAAGACTTCAACTGAAGCAAATGAAACAAAAACTACGGTAAATTAATATTTCTTAACAGGCAAGAATAAGACTTCAACTGAAGCAAATGAAACAAAAACTACGGTAAATTAATATATCTTAACAGGCAAGAATAAGACTTCAACTGAAGCAAATGAAACAAAAACTACGGTAAATTAATATTTCTTAACAGGCAAGAACAAGACTTCAACTGAAGCAAATGAAACAAAAACTACGGTAAATTAATATTTCTTAACAGGCAAGAATAAGACTTCAACTGAAGCAAATGAAACAAAAACTACGGTAAATTAATATATCTTAACAGGCAAGAATAAGACTTCAACTGAAGCAAATGAAACAAAAACTACGGTAAATTAATATTTCTTAACTCGAAGGAAGGAGATTTTTAAGAGGAAGTAAAAAGCGAGAGAGATATTTTTTTTAAAAAAAAGGTAACGTTAGGCTTTGTGGTGTAGAGAGTTTTGGTGATGGTGTACTCATCTTGGTGCCATGGCATGGTAGATTGTAGAAGGACATAATCGCCTACGCCAACCGGTATGGCACATGACGATGATGATGATGATGATGATGATGTCCTTATCTATTGTAATAACCATATACACATTTAAGGGCAATAAGGTTGTATCACATCAAGTAACCAAACGTTATCGGAAAAAAAAAACTTCGGTACCAATTTTCAGAGACTGGGTAATCTTCGAAGCTCAAACGGTAGAACAAAACTGCACCAGAACGGAATTTGAAAATTAAACCCGGAACCACGTGGTCAGCAGACGAGTGATACAACAACAAGCCAGATACAATCCCCACACATGAACTAAATTATAATCCGTTCATAAATTCATGAACACAGTGCCCTTCAATTTTCTCGGAAACTATTTGATGGATTGTCGTGAAATTGTGCATGCGGTCTAAGATTTTAACTGACCTTAAGATTATATAACATTTAAATCAAAGATAGCCTGGATTTGCACAAATCGTTTTCTGATATATAATTTCAGGAAAATTACAGAAAGGATGTCATTTCATCAATGGTGTAAAAGTGTTTTCCAAACTATATCAAATTGTCCTAAACATTAGATTTTAGCTGTAAATCATGTTATTTTTTTTTAAAGCCGAATCATAAAATTACATAAGGAAAATACGTCATTGACGACACGGTAATTACACCTCTGATGAAACGATGCAGATTGATTCACGTAAAAATAAAGTTTTCTTACGTGCATATAAGGTACACATTGAAAATGGTTTACATAAATTAAACGGAAGAGTTGAATGGTTGGTAACACTTAGAATTGTCTGTCCCGGCAGCCAAAAGTACTTTTAAAAAAAATATAAATTAAATAAAAGAAAAAAAAAACTCTACAGGGCACAAAAGACTCTACAGTTTCTAAGGGCAAGAAATATTTGATTAAGATCGGAGTGCTCAATAGTGCACGTACCAAGTTTCAGTTTATTCTCTTAGTTGTGAAACTATGATTTTTTAAATAGATTTTCACGAATATATGAAAGGACAATCAATGATGAGGAGAGATAACCGAATAACAAAGCAAGCTCTCATGTGGGAAACAACAGGTAAGAGGAAAAGCCCTATGGGCTACGGCTCGAAAGATCAATAGATCAGACAGACAGGCAGAGAGATTGATAGATTAGACAGAGAAGACAGAGAAGACAGACAGACAGACAGACAGACAGACAGACAGACAGACAGACAGACAGACAGACAGATAGATAGATAGATAGATAGATAGATAGATAGATAGATAGATAGATAGATAGATAGATAGATAGATAGATAGATAGATAGATAGATAGATAGATAGATAGATAGATAGATAGATAGATAGATAGATAGATAGATAGATAGATAGATAGATAGATAGATAGATAGATAGATAGATAGATAGATAGATAGATAGATAGATAGATAGATAGATAGATAGATATGATCATATGTACTCTGATATGTTTGTCTTGTCCGTATATATTAATGAGTCTGCTGTTTGTCTTATCCATATATATTAATGAGTCTCCTGTTTGTCTTATCCATATATATTAATGAGTCTCCTGTTTGTTTGTCATATCCGTATATTAATGAGTCTCCTGTTTGTCTTGTCCGTATATATTAATGAATCTCATGTTTGTCTTGTCCATATATTAATGAGTCTCCTATTTGTCTTGTCCGTATATTAATGAGTCTCCTGTTTGTCTTGTCCGTATATGTTAATGAGTCTCATGTTTGTCTTGTCCGTATATGTTAATGAGTCTCCTGTTTGTCTTGTCCGTATATATTAATGAGTCTCCTGTTTGTCTTTTCCGTATATGTTAATGAGTCTCCTGTTTGTCTTGTCCGTACATGTTAATGAGTCTCATGTTTCTCTTGTCCGTATATATTAATGAGTCTCCTGTTTGTCTTATCCATATATTAATGAGTCTCCTGTTTGTCTTGTCCATATACTTATTAGTCTCCTGTTTGTCTTGTCCGTATATATTAATGAGTCTCCTGTTTGTCTTGTCTGTATATATTAATGAGTCTCCTGTTTGTCTTGTCCGTATATGTTAATGAGTCTCCTGTTTGTCTTGTCCGTATATATTAATGAGTCTGCTGTTTGTCTTGTCCGTATATGTTAATGAATCTCCTGTTTGTCTTATCCATATATTAATGAGTCTCCTGTTTGTCTTGTCCATATACTTATTAGTCTCCTGTTTGTCTTGTCCGTATATATTAATGAGTCTCCTGTTTGTCTTGTCCGTATATATTAATGAGTCTCATGTTTGTCTTGTCCGTATATATTAATGAGTCTCCTGTTTGTCTTGTCCGTATATATTAATGAGTCTCCTGTTTGTCTTGTCGGTATATATTAATGAGTCTCCTGTTTGTCTTGTCTGTATATATTAATGAGTCTCCTGTTTGTCTTGTCCGTATATATTAATGAGTCTCCTGTTTGTCTTGTCCGTATATATTAATGAGTCTCCTGTTTGTCTTCTCCGTATATATTAATGAGTCTCCTGTTTGTCTTCTCCGTATATGTTAATGAGTCTCCTGTTTGTCTTGTTCTGAAACCACTGAAAAATGAAATAGTAGCGGCTGCAACACCTTGTTTTGTCCGGCCAAAGAGAAATTAAATGCTTTTCGTATTTCTTCACTCACAACCAGACTATCCTGTACTACGCCTGACCGACAATTTTTACCTCTAGTTCCCATGTTTCCACGCAAAAATATCCATGGTCTTCATTTTTACTTTCTTTATTTCCTCCGGTGCCCATTCCATGACAGTTTTTGTAACGGTTTCTGGACACCGTGTCTTCCGTGTTTATGTTTTTATTTTTAATTACCATGTTGTTATTTCTCCTGGATGTATCCGCATGATTGTTTTTTTTTTTTTTTTTTTTTTACTAAACAAATTGTTTTGTTCCCCACGAGTAATTGAGACGAATGCACAATCCTCACCTAGATGTCATAAACCGAGGAATGATCGAGTTTTGCCACAATCACGCCTGCTCGTGAGAAGACCCCAAGTTTCCCGTATTCTGATATCACAACATGCAGGGATGAACATAAAAGGTAACCTATATGTCGAACATTTACAATTCTTTACGGGGAGCTATATCAGTAGATTTCCATTTAAGCATTGCCAGCCATAATCATTATTTCTACAATTAAAATAATCGAAAGCCCCATGTGACCTACCAATGAGTTTTGGCCAGTGGTTCTGCACGTTTTGTGGCCATCGTCTTTTTTATTTAATAAACGTTTCATCGTCATTAAATACACTTTGCATCTCCTCCCAGTAAATTATATAAATAGCTCTATGTCAAACCCTCTGACTTATCGATATTTAAGGGACACATTTCCTATACATTCAACCCACACTTAATAATAACCCTTGTTGATCGTTTATACAAAGTAAATAAATAAAATTGTTCACATTTGATGAGATGACTGTCTCAAAAAGAAAACAAGAAAAACTCGCATTATGAGATCAGACAATTCTAAATAATGAATCGCAAATACAGACCAAGATGAGTTCTAATTTCTACTTAAAACTGACCCGAAGGCGTTAATTTTCCCTCACAAATACCAAGACTTCAGTCTTATTAACAGCAAACAGCTTGTCTTACAGAAAGCACAAGGTCAGGTGTCACAATACCATTTACACCTCTACACATTAACCACAATAGAGGGCGATGTCGCTAACTCTGAGAACCATTGCATGAAACGTTCAAGTCATGGCACTGATGCTAAATTACTCCCAACTAATTAAAAGTAAACATGCACAGCAAGGGAGGAAATCACAATCTGTCTGACTAGATACCCTGAAGACCACTCCGCCGTAAGGGATACATGGACCAAATTAAATCTTTGCTCTTTGAGGTGTTGTCCCCATTTTCACATCCACTCTACAAAGCATCAGCGGAAATTGAAGATGTATTAACTTGAAGTAAATGAACACACAATAACAGAAGCCTCGAGTTACGCTCGCAGTTTGTCGAACAAACCTGTGAATATGTTCATGCAAAGAAATAAGAAAGATCGTAACAGAAGGATATACATAAAGGTCTTCAGACAAAGTCAGACAGAGAGAACATTAAGAGTAGCATTAAGTCTGATCACATTTACGAATGAAGTTTACTTTGGTCAAATTACTCGCCTACCCCTCCCATTAAATGAAGTTTACTTTGGTCAAACTCCTCGGTTACCCTCCCATTTTTGCATTTGATCAGAAATTCCTTCCGGTCAGGTTTTCATCAAATTTACCGGCCAGAATCCACTTGACTTATTGATTGTCTCCGTTCACGAGGGAAACTCTCTTCTTTCTCTCTACTTCCATCTTCTCTCTTCATTCTCTCTCTCTCTCTCTCTCTCTCTCTCTCTCTCTCTCTCTCTCTCTCTCTCTCTCTCTTACCGAATAAGACTTTCTCAGGGTCTACGATATTGCCGGGGCAAATTAGGCCTCGACGCTGACAGGCAGATGAGGAAGGAAAGAAGAAGAGGAAGAAGAATTAGGGCTTTTGTTGGATGTGAAGAACTGTGTCTGGGTGGAGAGGATGATGGAATAGCAAAAATATACGAGGAGTTGAAGAAATTCCCTTTCAAGAATTTCAACAGACGAATCATTTAAGTCA
>JAVIAB010000047.1:86051579-86079079 GCA_032433765.1 Megaustenia siamemsis | reverse complement strand
CCGTTAAAATCAACAAAAGGTACATTTTTCCAGTTACAAACATTTCAAAGTTCGCATAAAAAGATCGTCAATACAATGTAATCTATCTGTTGAACTAAATATACCAGAAGCTCACATAGTATTGTCTGTAACAAGGTAGGAATCTTTAAGATGTTAATAATTGACACAACGTCTATGGCGGCCTTTATTTATTGGCCACTTTATAGAAAAAAAAGACCACTTTTCCTGAGCCTTTGAAGCTTGTATCCGGTATGAAAGATAAGCCACCGGTACAGCCTAAGTCAGAAAGTCGAGAGGGCGAGACTGGGGGCAGTAAACTATGCGATCAAACACTGTAGCGGATCTAAAAGTTGAAGGGCAGTGTGGGATGATACAAAGGTCTTCAAGCTATTATCCGCGGGCACAATTCGTCTCGCTTGTCTCGAATACAAGAAAACCCTGTATGTTGAGTACCATGTGCCATGGCAGTGAGTCGGGAACCATGTGTGCCTCACACCAGGAAAGAATAAACACTTCCCACATGTATTGCCCGAGGCGTATAGTTCGATTATCATGGAGTGACTGAATAACAAACACCGAGTAGCTGAATTGCTTTCGAAAATACGGCATGTTCACTCCTAACGTTAGTACCGACTGGACCGCTTCAACCAGATGAAGAAGAGCGGATATCTTTGATGAAGACTTCCTCATCATGTGCCATGCCGGTTAGTTTAGACGATCATGTCCTTCCACAACGTTCTATCCACAGTGCATCGTATCAAATCTTTTGTTGACCGTGCCAAGTTATCCAGTACTTTATCTCTTTGTCGTCTCGAAGTTATCTTTCCGTGTATTTAGCCAGGTGTAAAAAAAAAGTATTCCAACTTTCCTTTTCTCATAACATGCCCGAAAGTTGATTGTTTCTTCCTTATGTTTTATTTTTTTTTAACGAGTTCCCTTTTAGTTTTGGCAACTTTGAGAATTTTCTTGTTGGGGTCGTTTACACTGGCCAGAAAATTCTGAACATTCTTCTGAGAAATTTTTTTCTCTGATGCCTCTAATCGTCTTTTCATTTCTTTGTCTATTGTCCATGATTTGTTTCCATGAGTCAGATATGGATCTTTATACCCCAATGAACTCTCTTTCTCACTTGTATTGACATAAGTAACACACGATGTTTTTCATTGTCTGAAATGCTATATGGCTTGTGCTAGTCCGCTTTGATTTAAAGATAAAGACTTAACATCCAGACGAACAAGAAAATGAAGAAAACCTTCTTCTTTTGTTCTTCTAAGACTTCTACAACCATCATCATCAAGTACCGGGCCTGCTGGCGTAGGTGATCATGTCTCTCCACAACTTTTGATCTCGACAGTTATTTATCATTTCTGTTGTTGATCTTCTGCCAAGCCATGCTGTCTGGTATTTTTTCTCTTTGCTTCCCTCTATCTCTTCGTCCCGTAATTTGTCCAGTTGTTACAATATATTCCAGTTGTTCTCTTCTCATTGCAATGGCTTCTACAACCACAACTTGATAAAGGTTGTGGCGAATAAACAGAAAGAGCTGTCTATTAACAGGCAGAACTGAGCAATACAAATACAGGTCAGAAAACATTATGTTTTAATTCAGAAGAACGCCTGATTTTTAACTCTTTCTGCACGTTTCGCCGCACTGTGCGCAATGCCGATTTCGATTTGATTAGTGTGAACGCCATCAAACATATATTCTTTTTACACGTCTTGCATCTACTGGATATTGGTGAAATCTAATACCTTCTTCAATTATCTATCTAAACATTCATATATAATATTTTATATGTTAGATAAACAAAAGAATAGGTAATGCAAAAAGTAATTTTAATGCCATGAAAAATATACTAACAACAAAGCAAATATCAGCAGGGCTGAAACTAAGAATGGCAAAATGTTACATCTTCTCAATATTCCTGTACGGTGCAGAAACATGGACATTAGACAAGAAAACAGAACAGAAAATTGAAGCCTTTGAAATGTGGATTTATAGAAGAATAGGTAGAATTGGATGGAAACAAAAGATAACAAACGATGAAGTTTTAAAACAACTAAAAATAAAAAGAGAACTGCTGAACACAATTAAGACAAGACAAATTAAATTTTTGGGGCATGTTAAAAAACTCAACAGCCTACTAAAAGTAATATTGGAAGGAAAAATACAAGGCAAAAGAGGCAGAGGCAGACCAAGACTAACATGGACGAGTAACATCAAAAGATGGACAAGTCAATCTATGTCAGCCTGCACCATCAAAGCAAGAAACAGAGTAGAATGGCGATCCACGGTAGCCAACCTTCGTTGCGGAGAGGGCACACGATGATGATGATGATGAGATAAATATAAATACGTAGATTGATTCTTAAAACCATGAATAATTTTGTCTCTGAAATCTCTTCTGTTGCGTCGATAAAAAGCTTCCGTACGGAAAGAGTTAAGGGCACACGGAGCAAACAGCAGCAGTAAAAGATATCTCGGCATGGGGCTAATCCAAGATTATTAGCAAGAACCAGAATATCTTCATCACTTTATAAAGCTGTCGAGTATGTCATGTTATTTTATAGCTGTTCTGTCGGGTTATTTTATAACTGTATTTGCTTCTGTCGTATTATTTTACTGCACAGCTGTCACTTTTTCTGTCATATTATTTTACAGCCGTGACTTCTTCTGTCATATTATTTAAATGTCGCTTGTCATGTTATTTTACAGCTGTCACTTCTTCCGTCATATTATTTTACTGCTGTCTGACATTATTTTACAGTTGTCACTTCTTCTGCCATATTAGTTTACAGTTCTCAATTCTTCTGCCATATTATTTTACTGTCTATATATCTGTCACTTCTTCTGTTTTATTGGTTTACAGCTGTGACTTCTGCCATATTATTTTGCAGCTATCACTTCTGCCATGTTATTTTACAGCTGTCACTTCTTCTGCCATATTATTTTACAGCTGTCACTTTTTCTGCCATATTATTTTGCAGCTATAATTTCTGCCATATTATTTTGCAGCTATCACTTCTGCCATGTTATTTTACAGCTGTCACTTCTTCTGCCATATTATTTTACAGCTATCACTTCTGCCATGTTATTTTACAGCTGTCACTTCTTCTGCCATATTATTTTACAGCTGTCACTTCTTCTGCCATATTATGTTACAGCTGTCACTTTTTCTGCCATATTATTTTGCAGCTATAATTTCTGCCATATTATTTTGCAGCTATCATTTCTGCCATATTATTTTGCATCTATAATTTCTGCCATATTATTTTGCAGCTATAATTTCTGCCATATTATTTTGCAGCTATCATTTCTGCCATACTATTTTGCAGCTATCATTTCTGCCATATTATTTTACAGCTGTCACTTCTTCTGCCATATTATTTTACAGCTGTCACTTCTTCTGCCATATTATTTTACAGCTGTCACTTCTTCTGCCATATTATGTTACAGCTGTAACTTTTGCCATGTTGTTTCAACTATTCAATATATAGTGTACTTATTAAGATGCCTAATCTAAACTTGAAAACTGCACACGATAGTGAAGAAATAAGAATAAGGAGGAAGAAGAAAGAATAGGGTGAAGAATAAGGAGAAGGGAGAAGAAAAGAAAGAAAAAAGAAAGGAGATGACTCAAAATAGAAACCAATGAAAGAGGAGTATAAATGACTGTCCACCGCGAAATGCCAAAAGTTTGAGTATAATTATGATGATGATGATGATGATGATGATGATGATGATGATGATGATGATGATGATGATGATGATGATGATAAAGAGATATCTTTACGACAAACTTGAAGTCTTCAACATTTGTGAGAATGTCTTCCATCGAGGACAGCTTGAACATACTCGGACTAATATCTTTCATCAAACCTGAAGCGGAAACGTCCTTCTGTTTGTTATGATCACATGACTTATGATGTAAACTTCCGTTTCTAGCATTTCTTCATCATAGAAACAGCAGGAAAAATATATACCATTAATAAATAATGCAACAGAAGGCTTGTTCCTGTTATTTACTGGAAGTGTAGGATCAAAATTACTTTACTTTACCAATAAAGAATATTCGTCAAGAACAATATGTTATTTACAAGATAACAGAAAACACAAACATGATAAATTATTAAGTACAATTACTGCTGGCGTATCTACAACTGTCTATCCCTACAGTTGCTCATTAATTTTGTTATTGACTTCCTCATCATCTTCATCATCATCAACATCATCAGGTCGCATGTTCTTTGCAGAACGTTGCATTCACCACAGTCCAGGAGAAAGAATCTGTCTCTAGTCAGATCTTCCACTTCTTATGTTGTCATGTTCAAGATCTCCTTGATGTCCTGAAACCATCTTCTACTTGTTCTGCCCCTGATACGTCACCCAGGAACCATACCTTCCATTATTGTTCTTTCCCACCAGCTGGGTCTTTTGACGTGGCCATAGTATTTAATTTCCTCTGTAGACAGGTGTTTATAAGTCAGTTCTTTTTAATGTTTCAATCTTTAAGTATTATTATTGACGTGTTACCAAACCGTTTTCTTAAACTGTTTTGTTTCTTCTTTCTGTTTCAGAAAAAGAGAGTGATAAAGAAAGAGGAGAGAGAGAGAAGGCGAGAGAGACAGAGAGATGGAAAGAGAGAATGAAAAGAGAGAGAGAGAAAAAAAAAGACAGAGAGAGATAGAAAAAAAAGAGAGAAAGACAGAGAGAGAATGAGGGTGAGAGAAAAAGAGAGAGAATGATGGTGAGAGAAAAAGAGAGAGAATGAGGGTGAGAGAAAAAAGAGAGACTAACCTATGACATCAACTTTTTAATAAAGGAAAGAAATATAACCCAGAACACTATTTCCCTTAACAAAGAAAAAAAAAGACTCAAATGTGCCAGTTATGTGCACATACGTGTGATTGAACGTACGTGTGGTTGAACGTACGTGCGAATGAACGAACATACGTGTGATTGAACATACATGTGTTAATATTGTCCAGCGATAACGTTAAATGGCACTGTTTGTTACGAGATCTGGTAGATGAATCACAAGAGCAAGTCTTGATGGTACCCGTACATAACACTGGCCGACTATCTATCACTGCGGCATTTATTCCATTTTTGCGGTCCGAGTTCATGTGAAATCTACATGAATGGCAATTCATGTGAAAACTACAGGAAGGACAATTTATGTGAAAACTAAATAAAGGGCAATTCATGTGAAAACTACAGGAAGGGCAATTTATGTGAAAACTAAATAAAGGGCAATTCATGTGAAAACTACAGGAAGGGCAATTCATGTAAAAACTACAGGAAGGGCAATTCATGTAAAAACTACACGAAGGGCAATTCATGTGAAAACTACAGGGAGGGCAATTCATGTGAAAACTACAGGGAGGGCAATTCATGTGAAAACTACGGGAAGGGCAATTCATTAGAAAACTACAGGTAGGGCAATTCATGTGAAAACTACAGGAATGGCAATTCATGTGAAAACTACAGGAAGGGCAATTCATGTGAAAACTACAGGAAGGGCAATTCATGTGAAAACTACGTGAAGGGCAATTCATGTGAAAACTACAGGAAGGACAATTCATGTGAAAACTACAGGAAGGACAATTCATGTGAAAACTACAGGAAGGACAATTCATGTGAAAACTACAGGAAGGACAATTCATGTGAAAACTACAGGAAGGACAATTCATGTGAAAACGACAGGAAGGACAATTCATGTGAAATCTACATGAAGGGCAATTCATGTGAAAACTACATGCAGGGCAATTCATTTGAAAACTACATGAAGTTCAATTAATGTAAAAACTAAATCAGAGTAATTCATATCAAAACTACATTTAGGACAGCTCATGTGGAAACTACATGAAGGACAATTCCTATGAAAACTACATGAAGAACAACTCATGTGAAAACTACTGGAACCAAGTTGACACTTAAAGACCCGAGTGATGATGGCTACCCAGATAACTACTTCGTAATTTATTTCTAACTATACAATGTCATACAGTGGAAGAAATATTTACTTTCTTTGGAGATACACGAATGTTCGTAGGAAACGGTTACCCGCACCAATGTTCATATTGATCAACATTGAAATATTGGGAACCCTTCTGTCTGATATGTGGGGATTAGTTCGCTCTAATGGTCGATCTCCCGCGTCACTTGTAATTTGCCCGTTCAACTCGTCACAAATAAGCACGTTTTAACTGCCCATAGACGATGCTAGCGTTTTTAAGGAAACGATGTCTGACAGCGCCACAATTTGTGAAAGGAAAATTCCGTTAGAAGTTTTGATTTTAGTGAAAGGCGGACCGACAGGCAGACTTACTGGATGGAAGCGTTGAGTGGATGGGCCGAAATATTGACTGGAAAACTGGTTGATATATGCAGAAACGAGTGGAAGGGCAGACATAGTGAGGTCGTGACACGGAGTCAGTTCTGACCGACTGCCAAATGGATAGACTGTTAGAGAGACGAAATAATAATAGGGAAAAATAAAATGACTCACAAACAGGAAGACCGAGAAACCAAGAAAGAAAGACACTCGGGGAAAAAGTTTGAGAGTCGAGCACTTTGCAGAAATAAAAACAAAAAGATAGGCAGACAAGCAGACAGAATAAAATACAGACAGACGGCGAATGGAAATAAAGACAAATAGACAGAAAGAGTTGATAGACAGAGAAAGAGACGGACAGATATGTAGGCACAAAGAGAGACATACATAAACAGATTAAGGGGCGGAAAGACGAATGGATGGACAGTCGGGCGAGTGGGTGTACAGGAGTGCGGACGGACAGACAGAGACAGACATATAGACAGACAGATAAAAAGACAGAGACAGACAGACAGGATAGATTGACAGGTACAGACAGGCAGACAAGCAGACAGAAAGGAAGACAAGAGAGGCAGGCAGGCAGACAGTCAGACAGACAGGTAGGCTGGCAGACAGGGAGACAGGCAGATAAGCAGGCGGGCAGATGGATGGGCGGGCGGGCAGATAGATAGATAGATAGATAGATAGATAGATAGATAGATAGACAGACAGACAGACAGACAGACAGACAGACAGACAGACAGACAGACAGAAGACAGACAAACCGACAGACAGACAGACAAACAGACAAACAGACAAACAGACAAACAGACAAACAGACAGACAGACAGACAGACAGACAGACAGACAGACAGACAGACAGACAGACAGACAGACAGACAGACAGACAGACAGACAGACAGACAGACAGACAGACAGACAGACAGACAGACAGACAGACAGACAGACAGACAGACAGATAGATAGATAGATAGATAGATAGATAGATAGATAGATAGATAGATAGATAGATAGATAGATAGATAGATAGATAGATAGATAGATAGATAGATAGATAGATAGATAGATAGATAGATAGATAGATAGATAGATAGATAGATAGATAGATAGATAGATAGATAGATAGATAGATAGATAGATAGATAGATAGATAGATAGATAGATAGATAGATAGATAGATAGATAGATAGATTCCATTGCACAGCCCATGAAAAAAAAGTGAAAGATCAACAAATGGCAATAAAGAGCAACTGATAAATTTCTGGCGATCCAATTGATGGAAACAATGATGCCGGGTTGGCTTTAAGTGTCAGTAATATCATTGACTGGTGCTGCAGAAATCAATTTGATTCTCTGCGATCAGGACTCAATCAGAGTAGGACTCCAGACTCTCGCACGAAGACAGCTGTCTGTTTAAGCCTGTTAGATCCACTCCTATTGAATACCTTTTAAAACGTTGCACTGTGTTCTGCGCCAGTGGCCCAGTGCATCCGATTTTAGCCAGCATTTTGTTCAGGTTTGCTTTCCTTAGCCTTTGATTGTCCCCAATCTTCCTGCAAGGCAGCAGATTATCTTTTCTGTAGGGGGATTCTGCCCTTAGATGATCGGCCTTCCCAGGTTTACGAGCACCATCTGCCCGAGTCACTAGAGATGACTAACACAGACATGCGACTTGTAATATGAGGAAACTGCAACTAGGAACACTTTTTATGCACAGCCTCCAACTGTTCCCGCCGCCTATCCCCATATACCGGTAAGTCACGTCCCCTTGAAAATGACGATCATCGTAGCATTTGATGATGTTAGGCCATCGTTGATGACTCCAGATTCCGAACATAGAGACACACAGTCAGATGTCAATTTTCCCCGTCAAACATCAAACAGCATACCGTAAGATTTGTGCACGGCCGATTTAGGGAACCATTACGATGACGTAGCATACACCAATGTTGCCGAACAAATAATCTCGATCCCTTTAGATTTCTGTCTGATTACTCAAGTGTAAGCAGCCTACGACGATTAAAACACGAAGCAAATTCCCCAAACAGACAAATCTTCGGCTGACGAAGTAGTTTACATTAATGTGTACATGGAAATAACTTGCGTCAAAGAGTTTCAACAACGGTCATGAACAGCACCAATGCGACGTAAAGCGCAGATCAAGTCTAGACGGTGGAAGGTCTCACTCACAACACTTGATTCGTCAAAAACAGACTGTTGTCGGCCTACGACCTCGCTTTAGCGACACAGATGTATCAAACAAATCATCATTTGATTCCTGGTACGTCATTTGCTTTGCTGCACTTGTTTTGCGCGTAATAACAGCTCGTTTTGGAGCAAACTGAAATAGGATTCCGTATATAAATTGTAAATATAAAATATAAAAACAGGTAAATTAATTTAAATATCTGGGAACGCTGTTAACCTCAGATGGCAGATGTACAACAGAGGGTGTATGCAGATTAGCTCAGGTAAAAGCAGCATTAAAAAAAAAATTAGGAAAATACTGTGCAATCCATTTTATGACAATACCAAGAAGAAAAAAAGAGTGCTTAAATGTTATGTAGAGCCGGTCTTAACATATGGATGTGAATCATGAACAATAGGACAAAAGACAAGAAAGTCACTGGACGCTGTAGAAATGTGGTTTTACAGAAGAATGTTGAGAATACGCCATGGACAGCTAAGAAGAGTAATGAAAACGTTCAAAAAGAGGTCAAAGCAAAAAGATAGCTAATTTCAAATATTAGGAAGAAACGATTTGTTGGCCATGTAATGAGAAGAGAACAGCTGGAATATATTGTTACACCTGGGAAAATTGAGGGCCGAAGCAAAGAGAAAAAAATACCAGGCAGCTTAAGAGAATGGCTTGGCAGAATGTCAACAACGAAAATGATAAATAACTGTCGAGATCGAAAGTTGTGGAGAGACATGATCACCTATGACAGCAGGCACGCTACTTGATGATGATATAAATTGTCCATAGCTTTTTGAGCAAAAACTGAAATTAAAGGTAATACTTTTAGACGCTCTGTTTTTTTCTCTTTCTGTTGTATTTTTTTATGTGAACATGTGTCCAACGACAAGAAGACCTCCCGTTCCAATATTATCTTTGACGTTAGAGTTTATTTACTTTTATTATTTTTTCTTTGTTTTTAAATAAGAAAATGCAGTAGAACGGGTTGACCTGCCACGTCACCTCAGGTTCTACAACAAACAAACAATGGTAAAAATGTAAAGTACCCCCGTCACGCCAAGTGGCGTATAGGGAATATGGTGTTAGTGACCATAAATTTTACAGACCTTCAGCACATGATTTTTTGGGTAATATGGTCGGTATTACGCCCGTGCCGCTTTACTTTCCCAGAAAAAAATCCGGTACCCATTTAAGGTTGCGTGAATCGGAAGCCGTCGGTTGGGATCGAACCCTACCTCCGGTCCTTTGTAGTCCAGTTCACTAACCACTGAGCTATCGCGCTCCCAAACATACAATGGGCCTCTTGTTATTCCACGAGTTGACTGTTGGAGAGCAATGGTAACATTAGACACCTGGCACAGTAAGTCTTTTCACGATTCATTGATAAAACTGTTATTTTTTATGCACTGTAACTTTTACACAACAATAAATGTGAATAAGTTGACCCGTCATGATGTTCGACGTTGTATTTCAAATGACCCGTCCTGGTGTTTAACGTTGTATGAATGACCTGCCATGATGTTTAGCATTGCATTTGACTTATTGATGAGATGTGTTTATTTGTGAGAAAGATTGAACAAGATAACTTTTAAAACTAAGATTGTCATAGAATCAATGAATGAATGAATCAATCAATCATATCATACCGCGTCAATATATTTTCTTTATATAAAGAAGGTCGGCCATTACGACAAGTCTCTTTAGAGGCGGGGGCCTCGGTAGTCTAGTTGGGACAAGAAAACCACCCCACTATCTACCTCCCGTTCGAAAAACCTGTGTTCCAGTCCCGCCTGTAAGCAGTTTGTGAATTGTACTCGTTGTTTGGAAACAATAAATATACCCCCGCTGTCGACCCAACCACTAACCGAAATGGGTACCAGGGTTCATACTCTTTGAAGGAGAGAAATTGCGCCTTGCTCGTGAGTTAGGATGCTTGAGGTGACACTAGACAGGAGTATCCGAACACTTCTGGATAGGCGACATAGCATATATGGGTAAAAACCCGCGTGCTAAGACGCCGGTTCAAGTCTTGTACTTTGACCTTTCTTTAAACAGTGCCAACACTAAAACAGTTTTGTATGTGTGTGTGTATTTTGACAAATTTGTATTTCGTTTTTTGTCTATTTTTTTGAGTGAATTTGAGTTGGAAGTGACTGTGGGAACTCTCTTTTCGGTGATGTTTAAAATTGTCCCCCAGAGAAGCGTTTCGGTCGCTTTATTTGTTCTATAATGTGTGTTTTCCATGAAATTGGAATAAGGAAGTGACTACACTCTCTATTCGATGGAAGTCGTTTGGAATCATCGCCTGTGTGCCGATTACGGCTGTACCGTAGTCCACTCTGTCAATAGAATCTTCCAGCGTACTTTGGATGGAGCTATAGCATGAGTGGAGCGGATATGAAAAATTCTCGATTGCAATGATACTGGTTCCATGAACAGAACAATATTTAAGAAATGAAACCTATACTTACAGTGTAATTCCGTGTTGGAGCTGCGGGGAGACTATAGGACAAGAGAATAAAGGCAGACTGTCCGGTGCAATCGCAACAAAATGTTCGGGGTCTGGGTTTTTATTTCACCCACGATAGAAACCCAAAAAAATTGACCCTACCGGGATTCGGACACACATTCTCCTCGCTCAGACAGAGACAAGCTAACGATTCAGACATACATTCTCCTCGCTCGGACAGAGACAAGCTAACGATTCAGACATACATTCTCCTCGCTCAGACAGAGACAAGCTAACGATTCAGACATACATTCTCCTCGCTCAGACAGAGACAAGCTAACGATTCAGACACACATTCTCCTCGCTCAGACAGAGACAAGCTAACGATTCAGACATACATTCTCCTCGCTCGGACAGAGACAAGCTAACGATTCAGACACACATTCTCCTCGCTCAGACAGAGACAAGCTAACGATTCAGACATACATTCTCCTCGCTCAGACAGCGACAAGCTAACGATTCAGACACACATTCTCCTCCCTCAGACAGCGACAAGCTAACGATTCAGACACACATTCTCCTCCCTCAGACAGCGACAAGCTAACGATTCAGACACACATTCTCCTCCCTCAGACAGCGACAAGCTAACGATTCAGACACACATTCTCCTCCCTCAGACAGCGACAAGCTAACGATTCAGACACACATTCTCCTCCCTCAGACAGCGACAAGCTAACGATTCAGACACACATTCTCCTCCCTCAGACAGCCACAAGCTAACGATTCAGACACACATTCTCCTCCCTCAGACAGCGACAAGCTAACGATTCAGACACACATTCTCCTCCCTCAGACAGCGACAAGCTAACGATTCAGACATACATTCTCCTCCCTCAGACAGCGACAAGCTAACGATTCGGACATACATTCTCCTCCCTCAGACAGCGACAAGCTAACGATTCAGACACACATTCTCCTCGCTCAGACAGCGACAAGCTAACGATTCAGACACACATTCTCCTCGCTCAGACAGCGACAAGCTAACGATTCAGACATACATTCTCCTCGCTCAGACAGCGACAAGCTAACGATTCGGACATACATTCTCCTCGCTCAGACAGCGACAAGCTAACGATTCAGACATACATTCTCCTCGCTCAGACAGAGACAAGCTAACGATTCAGACATACATTCTCCTCCCTCAGACAGCGACAAGCTAACGATTCGGACACACATTCTCCTCGCTCAGACAGAGACAAGCTAACGATTCAGACATACATTCTCCTCGCTCAGACAGCGACAAGCTAACGATTCAGACATACATTCTCCTCCCTCAGACAGCGACAAGCTAACGATTCGGACACACATTCTCCTCGCTCAGACAGAGACAAGCTAACGATTCAGACATACATTCTCCTCGCTCAGACAGCGACAAGCTAACGATTCAGACATACATTCTCCTCCCTCAGACAGCGACAAGCTAACGATTCAGACATACATTCTCCTCGCTCAGACAGAGACAAGCTAACGATTCGGACATACATTCTCCTCCCTCAGACAGCGACAAGCTAACGATTCGGACACACATTCTCCTCCCTCAGACAGCGACAAGCTAACGATTCAGACATACATTCTCCTCCCTCAGACAGAGACAAGCTAACGATTCGGACATACATTCTCCTCGCTCGGACAGAGACAAGCTAACGATTCAGACACACATTCTCCTCGCTCGGACAGAGACAAGCTAACGATTCAGACACACATTCTCCTCGCTCGGACAGAGACAAGCTAACGATTCAGACATACATTCTCCTCGCTCAGACAGAGACAAGCTAACGATTCAGACATACATTCTCCTCGCTCGGACATCGACAAGCTAACGATTCAGACATACATTCTCCTCGCTCAGACAGCGACAAGCTAACGATTCAGACATACATTCTCCTCGCTCAGACAGCGACAAGCTAACGATTCAGACATACATTCTCCTCCCTCAGACAGCGACAAGCTAACGATTCAGACATACATTCTCCTCCCTCAGACAGCGACAAGCTAACGATTCAGACATACATTCTCCTCCCTCAGACAGCGACAAGCTAACGATTCAGACATACATTCTCCTCGCTCAGACAGCGACAAACTAACGATTCAGACATACATTCTCCTCCCTCAGACAGCGACAAGCTAGCGATTCAGACATACATTCTCCTCCCTCAGACAGCGACAAGCTAGCGATTCAGACATACATTCTCCTCCCTCAGACAGCGACAAGCTAACGATTCAGACATACATTCTCCTCCCTCAGACAGCGACAAGCTAACGATTCAGACATACATTCTCCTCGCTCGGACAGAGACAAGCTAACGATTCAGACATACATTCTCCTCGCTCAGACAGCGACAAACTAACGATTCGGACATACATTCTCCTCGCTCAGACAGAGACAAGCTAACGATTCAGACATACATTCTCCTCGCTCGGACAGAGACAAGCTAACGATTCAGACATACATTCTCCTCGCTCAGACAGAGACAAGCTAACGATTCAGACATACATTCTCCTCGCTCAGACAGCGACAAACTAACGATTCGGACATACATTCTCCTCGCTCAGACAGAGACAAGCTAACGATTCAGACATACATTCTCCTCGCTCGGACAGAGACAAGCTAACGATTCAGACATACATTCTCCTCGCTCAGACAGCGACAAACTAACGATTCGGACATACATTCTCCTCGCTCAGACAGCGACAAGCTAACGATTCAGACACACATTCTCCTCGCTCAGACAGAGACAAGCTAACGATTCGGACATACATTCTCCTCGCTCAGACAGAGACAAGCTATCGAATCAGCCACCCACTCACTCCATGATATAAAAACCCACGATCACTGTTTGTGAGATTGGACGTAATGCTGACCACATTAGCCATAATGCATCGATAGTTAGAATAGCATAGACACAAACACAACGTCAGGAGCGTGATAAAGCTTTTCTTTTCAAAATACACCAACACTACACTTAATCACATACACACCACGAACGTGACAAGGTTCTTTCATAATTCATTCATGCCTACACGCCACGGACCCGACATAGTTCCCTTGTAATAAATCCCCAAACGCTGGACACGTGTGCCAGGAAAAGTAGTAGGCTGAATAAAACATCTCTCTCTCTCTCTCTCTCTCTCTCTCTCTCTCTCTATCTATCTATCTATCTATCTATCTATCTATCTATCTCTATCTATCTCTAGCGGAACGGAAGAGTCGAGAAGAACACAGCGGATGTTCTTTCGTAAACAAGGAAAAAATTATGTTTGGAAAATTGATTCTTTCCACGGTGCTGGTTTTGCTTTTGTGGGCGCCAGAAAGATTTCTGGTCCCTAGGTCCTGCAATTAGCTGCTCGTCAAAACAAGTGCAATCTGCCATTGAGTACACTCCAAAAATGACTCTGGAAGACATGAGTCTGTGGTGTACACAAACTCCCTCCCCCCTCCCCACCTCCCTTCCCGCCTTCGTGTAATTCAGTGATTCCCAAATTTACATCCGAGGGCATTAAACACTGCCAACTATATACGTGATCTTGAGTGTTAGAATACGAAGGAAGGAAGGAAGGAAGGAAGGAAGGAAGGAAGGAAGGAAGGAAGGAAGGAAGGAAGGAAGGAAGGAAGGAAGGAAGGAAGGAAGGAAGGAAGGAAGGAAGGAAGGAAGGAAGGAAGGAAGGAAGGAAGGAAGGAAGGAAGGAAGGAAGGAAGGAAGGAAGGAAGGAAGGAAGGAAGGAAGGAAGGAAGGAAGGAAGGAAGGAAGGAAGGAAGGAAGGAAGGAAGGAAGGAAGGAAGGAAGGAAGGAAGGAAGGAAGGAAGGAAGGAAGGAAGGAAGGAAGGAAGGAAGGAAGGAAGGAAGGAAGGAAGGAAGGAAGGAAGGAAGGAAGGAAGGAAGGAAGGAAGGAAGGGAAAGAATAAGTGCACTACACTATATATATATATACATTGCTGCCTTAATAAAGTTAAAGTAGGTTTAAACAACTCTCACAATATCTCAAGCCTGGGGGCTGAGAGGGTTTTCCGGAAAATACTCAAAGCTTATGACACGTCCTCAACTATGCGAGAGTTGGCAATCCAAAGCTTATAACGTCTTCAACTATGCGAGAGTTGGCAACCCAAAGCTTTTAACGTCTTCAACTATGCGAGAATTGGCAACACAACGCTTATAACGTCTTCAACTATGCGAGAGTTGGCAACCCAAAGCTTATAACGTCTTCAACTATGCGAAAGTTGGCAACCCAAAGCTTATAACGTCTTCAACTATGCGAGAGCTGGCAACCCAAAGCATTTGACGTCCTCAACAATGCGAGAGTTGGCAACCCAAAGCTTATAACGTCTCCAGCTATGCGAGAGTTGGCAACCCAAAGCTTATGAGGTCTTCAACTATGCGAAAGTTGGCAACCCAAAGCTTATAACGTCTTCAACTATGCGAAAGTTGGCAACCCAAAGCTTATAACGTCTCCAGCTATGCGAGAGTTGGCAACCCAAAGCTTATGAGGTCTTCAACTATGCGAAAGTTGGCAACCCAAAGCTTATAACGTCTTCAACTATGCGAAAGTTGGCAACCCAAAGCTTATAACGTCTTCAACTATGCGAGAGTTGGCAACCTAAAGCTTATGACGTCTTCAAAAATGCCAGAGCTGGCGTTGGTTCAACTTAAGATTAAAACTCACACTGAAGTGGTCCAAGTTGAAAAAAATGAATGTATATCTGACTGGCTGAATTATGGTACATATTTATATCGATATATAAATGAAGACTGAAGATGGGGTGGGGAAATATTTTCTGTTGAGTTATTTTATTGTAAAGGAGTGCATTGGCTTTTATATGGTAAATGTAACAATTTGAGTTGAATTCGGAAACCGGAAATCTAGAACTGTATTACTGTTTTAAAGGTAATTTTCATTCCATTATTGTACTACCAATAACAGACCCGGATCCTAGGTGCAAGAACAATAATAATAATAATAAATAACCGCCACAGAGATGAAATGTGTTAGTGGTATGACAGGAAACAGTCTGAGAGATAAGATCAGAAATGAAGAACTGAGAAACAAGCTAGAAATAACCCCCGCCGTAGAATATATATATGTTTATATATAAATATAATATGTATATATATATATATATATATATATATATATATATATATATATATAAAGAAACAAGAGATAAAATTATTTGACCAGGTGATACGGCAGAAAGATCAAAACACAGCGAGTTTTCAATGAACGTGATAAAAACCAGATCCAAAGGCCGACCATTAAAAAGATCAATTGACGGAATGCTAGAAAGACTAAGGAAAAAAAAAACTAGGAGATACCAATAGAAGAACAAAAGACTTCAATTGATATCTCCTCTCGACGCTGAAAGGCAAACGAGGAAGGAAAGAAGAAGAAGTAGAGAACGCAGAAAAAGAACAAGAAGAAGAATTAAAGTTGACGAAGTATACTTTTCTCTTCAATTATGATCATATTATCAATGTATATATTTGAGAATTGTGAACAATCGCTAATTATTCGCAAGTGTAAACATATTCTTTGTAAACATTGAAAAACACACAGTAAAAATGTGGCCAACTTCAGGGTTGACCTTCCACCCCTCCAATTAACAACTGCCTCTTAACATCACACATTAGCAATTAGTTTTAATGCAAATTTACGACGTCATTTTGATGGCCTCGTATTTTTCCAGTACTTGGAAATCAGGAACCGGAAATCTAGACCCCTATTACCGTTTTAAATGTGATCTTAATGGTCGCATCAATAAAAGTAGACCTTACTACTACTACCAGAGGATTCTGGAAAACGTCTTTCCTGCCCTCAGGTTTCCTCGTGCTCTTCTTGAGCTTCAAGAAGAAGTACGACTGTAAAATGACAAGATGATCTGTCTCAATTTACCCCACAAGAGGGTCTCGGGGACTGCAACAATTCTGAGGCTCGGTAATCTGCCACATTAAATCTCTCCCGCCGTGTGTTGTGCGTGCAAATGTGTTTCTGATGAATGTCGTATTTCTAAATAAGAGTTGCAGGAAATTAGACAAGAGAAAAGAGAATAAATGTAGACAATGAAAACCAGGAGAAATGTCACTTTAAGAGAAGCAAGTCTTTAGATGTAGATCAACATTGACAAAGTTCAAGACACAGACAAGAAAATCAGGAAATAGGCACCGATATCAAGACATATGCAAGGATATCAGGACATATGCATGGATATCAAAACATTGGCAAGGATATCAGGACATATGCAAAGATACCAAGACAAATGCGAGGATATCAATACACATGCAAGGATATCAGGACATATGCAAGGATATCAGGACACAGGCAAGGATATCAGGACATATGCAAAGATACCAAGACAAATGCGAGGATATCAATACACATGCAAGGATATCAGGACATATGCAAGGATATCAGGACACAGGCAAGGATATCAGGACATATCTATCTATTGGCCTTTCGAGCCGTAGCCGGCCCATAGGGCGTAGACCAAGATACTCCTTCATCTGAATTTTTTGTTCTAGCAGTTTTCAATTCTTTTAAAGATATTTTATCAAATCTCGCCATTTGTCGCTGTTCTGTGCAAGCAGCTCTATCTAATTGAGGGAGCCGATTCCTGCTGCTCTTGCCACTCATCAATGTTCTTCTCAGTGTCTCTCTGGGTCTTCCTCTTTTTCTCTTACTTGTTGTTTCCCACATGAGGGCTTGCTTTGCTATTCAGTTATTATCTCTTCTCATCACATGTTCAACATATGACCATCGCCTTTTCTTTATTTACTATCAGGACATATACAAGGATATAAAAAATAAAATATTTATTTGTCAACATTTACAATTAGATGTTAATCCTAGTAAACTCTCTAGCAACCTTCACTATTAAAGGATGCATTCACAAATGTCATTTCACTATTAAAGGATGCATTCACAAATGTCACTTCACTATTAAAGGATGCATTCACAAATGTCACTTCACTATTAAAGGATGCATTCACAAATGTCACTTCACTATTAAAGGATGCATTCACAAATGTCACTTCACTATTAAAAGATGCATTCACACCAGTTACGTCACTATTAAAGGATGCATTCACAAATGTCACTCCGCTAATAAAGGATTCATTCACAAATGTCACGAATTCTCTCCATTATCTAACCTTGCCCTCTCACCTCTTCCTCTGTCTACCTTGTCTTCTTTTGTCTGTTACTGTGCCCTGTAGATTGCTCTTAGCTAAATCGGTAAAGGTTGGAATGTCCGACCCTTTCATTCTATTAACCTCGACAATCTTGAATTGGTCCTATAGATCTTTGCATCTTGATTTGTATTTCCTCAATGGTGATATAGAAAATATAAACTTGAAGAAACTATGGCCACGTCAAAAGACACAGCGCGCTGGAAAGAACAATAATGGAAGGGTGTGGTTCCTGGGCGACGCATCAGGGGCAGACCAAGTAGAAGGTGGTTTCAAGACATCAATGAGACCTTGGACCTGACAACAGAAGAAGTGGGAAATCTGGCTAGAAAGAGATAGATTCTTTCAGACGGGCTGTGGAGAAATCAACGTTCTGCAAGGGACATGCGACCTGATGATGATGAAACTTGAAATGTGGATGCTTGCGTGTGATAAAGAAACTGATATACCGTGGTGTATAGGTTTGTGTTGACTCCTGTGAAGTGCCAAGAATCTTACGGTAAAAATATATTTATTTCTATTGACTTTTGTATTTCTGCATTTATAGTAATCAAGACAAAACACAACGAGTCCTCAATAAACGTTGCGAGAATACCAGACCCAAGGGTCGACCACGAAAAAGATGGATCGATAAAATATTAGAAACACTAGGAAACCTAACAGTAGCAGAGGCGAACCGAAGAACAAAAGACCGCAAATTATATCTTCCCTCGACGCTGAAAGGCAAATGAGGGAGGAAGGAAAGAAGAAGATAGTTTGTCTGGACGATAGAGGAAGAAATAGTACAAATATTTACGGACACTGTTTGTCTATAAAAAGAGAAGGTAAATGTGTCGTAATTGGCCCCTCTCCCTAGTCTTTCTTCCAGTTAACATTGTACATAAACAACAAATTACATCTCCAAATGTTTTCTCTGTTTTGTCAACGTGTTTTCGTGACGTGTTTTAGAGCGTTTCTACGTGCACCTACAGTGTGTGTTATTGATGCAAACTTCCACGTCCGAGTCTGTGACGTAACAAGACCAGTCAGGGATCTCGTTATTTGTCTGGGATTTGGGGATAGTATGGCGAAAAGGGAGGGGTATTTCCCCACCAGGTAACAAGTTTCGTGTGTGTTTATTAACTCTTTAATTCCTGGACAACTCTTCTGCACGGTCATCATCATCATCATCATCATAGGTCATCATCATCAAGTACCGGGACTACTGGCGTAGGTGATCATGTCTCTCCACAACTTTCCATCTCGACAGTTATTTATCATTTCTGGTGTTGACCTTCTACCAAGCCATTCTCTTAAGCTGTCTTGTATTTTTTCTCTTTGCTTCCCTCTATCTCTTCGTTCCTCAATTTTTCCAGTTGTTACAATATATTCCAGTTGTTCTCTTCTCGTTACATGGCCAAAAAATGATGATTGTTTCTTCCTAATATTGGAAATTAGTTCTCTTTTTGCTTTGACCTCTTTCAGGACATTTTCATTACTCTTTTTAGCTGTCCATGGTATTCGCAACATTCTTCTGTAAAACCACATTTCTACAGACTCCAGTGATTTTCTTGTCTGTTGTCCTATTTTCCATGATTCACATCCATATGTTAAGACTGGCTCTACATAACATTTAAGAACTCTTTTTCTTGTTTCTATTGTCAAAAATGGATTGCATAGTATCTTCCTCATTTTATGGAAAGCTGCTTTTGCCTGAGCCATTCTGCCTCTCACCTCTTCTGGGCGGTACAACGGTACTATATTAAGATATTACCGTCCCTTGACAGCACTTACATGTTTATTTTACAACTTTATCTCTTTATTTTATTTACAATTTATCGCGTTTTAATTTTATAGAATAATGTATGCAAACATCTCGTTTGTTAGACATTGATCATGTTAAGTAATTCGTCTTTTCATCTCTGTTAATTATATTGAAGTGAGCAGAACAGTTGCGGAGTTGAAGAGATTAACCCAATTACATGTTCAATCTTGCAACGATGTCGCTGAAATAGGAGAAACATGCAACAAGTAGTTGCAAGATCAACTATCCGATTTTGAAACAAACAAATTACGTTAGCATTTAAATAACAGAAACATTAAATGTTTCAGTTAATGGTGCAAATCTGAAAAAGATAATACATAGGGTACATTATTAAACGTCAAAATACAAATGTCACTCACAGGAAAAACCAAAAAAAAAAATAAAAAGATCGAGCCAAACTAGAAACATAGAAACAGCGAACTTCAAATTACAAACATGAAAAAAATTCAAAACATATACTCCCAAATGGGATTACTCGCTAGAAGCACGGCTGGGAACTTCGAAAAAAAAATGACCATGAACTTGTTTGCACGAAAGCAATTATATATTTTGTTTGCCTCTCATGTTCTATCATTGTGTTGTGTTGTAGATAATAGGATAAAAGGATAATAATTATCTACACAAGATAAAAAGAAGTAAAAATATATTGATTATGACGAAATTTATAATTGGTTTTACAAGCGATATTTTTCTTTAATTTAGATTCATTCTCTTCTTCATTTCTCTTATCGGTGACCAGATAAAATAATCATAAATTTTATTGAAACTTGGGGACTCATCGTATCTTTTATAACATTTCTCATACTTGAACTTATTACCATATGCTCTCTCTCTCTCTCTCTCCCTCTCTGACTCCCTCCTTCTTATTTGGCGTAATCACCTATAGAGATGGTATTTTTAACATTTCTAAAGTTTGCATGAAAATGCGTTTGGCAGCCTCAATTATTTCTACATTTCTTTACAATTGGTTTATTTTTCTAAATGGTAAGCTTGGCCTTCTCGCAGAGCTACATAGGGTAAGCCTGTGAAATTAGAGAGCGGTAAAGGCAAATTAAACTTGTATCTGACGGTGCTTGTACAGTTCCATCTCCGCGCTCTGTTGTATAAAGGTTTATGCATTTCAATGTGCTATAAGTACTTTATTTCTTACCGTTTTTTATGTATGTTTTTCATTTCTCCTTATTAGCTTTACTGCATCTTCGCATTTTTATACATTTATTAGCATTTCTTTGTTTTGACTTTACTTCTTCTTTTTCTTGGCGTTCACCAGTGCTTGAGTGCGTTGTGTTGTTACTTTACGACAGAGCCGTGGTATCTGCGCCTTTAGAGCCAACACATTCGTTCTCAACATGGGCAGATTTTGTTAACAACAACAATCGGGCAGAAATCATTTTGGCTTTACCTATTTCACTTTTAATTGCCAAGTATTCTTTAACGTACGCGAGTTCGCACGGAACCGCCTCTTTTCGCTTTATGTACATCGCTAGACCTGACCACGCCATTTAGGAAAGGCTTGACATCGCATTACCCAGAGACCAAGTAACGGTAAAACCACGGATTCGAAGTGAAAAAAAAAATTGTCCCCTTTGATACAGAATTCGAACCATCTTGTCCAGAGGCCAAAGTCTTATATCTAGGCCGTCCAACCCAAGTGGGTTCGATCCCACTCGACGGCTTCCGGGTTCACCCAGCCTTAAATGAGTACCGGATTTTTTTTCTGGGAAAGTAAACCGGCACGGGCGTAATAGCGACTACATTACCCCAAAAATCATGTGCTGAAGGTCTGTAAAATGTATGGTCACTAATACCATATTTCCTTATACGCTACTTGGTGTGACAAGCTATACTATTTTTTTTTTATCCAGCCCCAGTGCTTCATCAGTATGCGTGGTAAATAAGCCAACATAAATAACAATAAAGAGCTGATGAAATCAAGGAATTCATTTTAGTTATGTCTGGTGTCAACATTTGAATGTATTAACTCCCAGACTATCCAGCAAGTTATTGTTTTGCAATTTGACGTTCGCTATCGGAGAGCGTCTTTATTTTATTTTTCTCTCTTTTCGTATGTAGCAGTAAATAGATGGCAGAGATCGTGTGTTGGAGATGGATGACACCAGCGTAGTGCTGCTAACATTCCCCTGTCAATTTTGGCAATTTTGGAAAATATGGGCTCTGACATTCCTTATGCGACAAATTCGAGACATAATGTGATGCTTGCTTTCTTTCTTTCTTTCTTTCTTTCCTTCTTTCTTCTTTCTTTCTTTCTTTCTTTCTTTCTTTCTTTCTTCTTTTTCTTTCTTTCTTTCTTTCTTTCTTTCTTCTTTCTTTCTCCTCCCTCCCATGTTTCTTTTTATATTTCCTCCCCCCCCTTTCCTTCTTTTAATTTTTTTTTTCTTTCTTTATTTCATTTCAACAATGTTGCAGCGCCAGAATGCGCGATTAACGACAACACTTTCCCAATCATCAGGATTGTTTTAATTTATTTTCATGTTAAAGACATTTTTCTTTACGACTCTCATTTCTTACTTGTCCATATGAAGAGCTCTTATCCCCCAAATCCCACAGCATGCTTTCTCCTTTTTTTTGCCCTCAGCTCTCGTTCGTCCAGCGGGGATAATTTATTTTATTTATTGCTTCCGGGAATGGGGTTGGGAGATTCGGTTTTAAAATTCGCTTCTGCTTCTTCGACTTACCCGGCTCTCAAATATCAGTGTTTAAGGAGATCAGGGAAGTGTAGTTACGTGGATATATTGAGTTGGACAGGCGTCTGACTTGTTTCTGTTAAAAACACTTTCTCAAACTTTCAGTGCAAGATGGAGCACGTAGACATGACACGTTTGTGTGTGACATTTCACTTCCGGTGTTGGGAGACTTACAAGCTTACCTTGGCCTTTCTGCCAAGGGCTTTTATAAAGCATGGTGGGAAATTATGCATATCGACAGGTACATAAACTGGTATTACAAGTCTTGTCGCTTGAGCCAGGATTTTTACGCAAGAGCTTCCAGGTTTACACAAATAAAAAGGATGAACAGTGTAAATGTTTCGTTTGAATCCTTACATTTTAGCCAGAGTTTTCGCCTAAAAATAGAAGAAACGTGTTTTAAGACTCCCGTATGTTTGAAATTAAATACAGGGAATAGTTTGCTTTATTTAAACTTTCTTTTTATTTGTTTATTTTTATATTAAATATGTATGGGAAGTTGTAATAATAAAGATTTAACATATGCTACATCTTCTCAATATTCCTATATGGTGCAGAAACATGGACATTAGACTAGAAAACAGAACAGAGAATTGAAGCCTTTGAAATGTGGATGTATAGAAGAATAGGTAGAATTGGATGGAAGGAAAAGAAAACAAACGATGAAGTCTCAAAACAAACTATAAATGAAAAGAGAACTACTAAGCACAATTCAAGCAAGACAAATGCGATTTCTGGGTCATGTTAAAAGACACAACAGCCTACTAAAAGTAATCGTGAAGGGGAAAATACAAGGTAAAAGAGGCAGAGGCAGATAAAGACTAACACGGACGAGTTACATCAAAAGATGGACAAATCAACCTATGACAACCTGCACCATCAACGCAAGAGACAGAGCAGAATGGCGTTCCATGGTAGCCGACCTTCGTTGCAGAGACGGCACTCGATGATAATGATGATGATGAACATATGCCCAGATTTACAGTGGATAACAGTTTTATTAATATATTTAATTCATGGGAATATCATCATCAAGCACCGTGTCGTAGGTGATCATAACGTCTCTACACAAATTTACGCCTCTACAGTTTTTTGCTTATCGATTATGTTTTTTCTTCTTTGTCAATCAATGTCAAACTTGCAATTACGTCCTCCAGACAGATACAGTTTTCGACGCTAATGGTCCTTTTGAGATCAGAGAAATATTCACTAGTACATCGCTCAATATTATCTATGTCATCATATGTTAGCAATGTAAGATGACCTACATAGGTGAATCAGCACGCCGTCTTTCTAGATAGATGCCGGGAACATCTCTATAACATCGCTCATGATGCAGGCGTCTCAATAGAATCCCATTTCAACTCTAAAGACCATCAAGGTAAGGAAGATGCCAAAGTTCACTTTAGAGAATCACCTCACCCCACGGGGCATCAATATATCCCTTTCTCACTGGTGATCTATACCCCTCTCTTTCTTCCCCCCCCCCCTTCCTACCTGTCCTTCTTTCACTCCCATCTACCCTCTGTCCCCCACTCTCTCCTCTCTTTTTTCCCTCGCCTACTCCTGTTTTTTACCCCTCACACACTGGCGTGATCTCCCCACTCAATATTCAGGATCTATATTACATATCTGTAATTATGTTGGCACCCTTCCATATGAATCATGATTCCTATTTACCAACTTATATTTACTATTACAGCAGCACTGTCATTGTTTGCCTGTTCTCCACTTCCATTTATTATCCCTATCAATACATTTTATACCACTTTATATTCCACTTCTACTCTACTCACCACTTTCCTCTTTTTCCAATATAGCTGCTTCACTACTCCTGTCTGACACCCCAACACCCTGCACCGTCTGTCCTCCATACGCCCGCCATTACGACTCGTTTATCGCCATATAACCTAAGTAACGTTAGGCTTTATTTGTTCGTTTTCACTCCATATATATATTTCCCTATCTTTAGTAATTACCGACGCCACGCTTGACTGCCTCTCACACCTCATTCTACCATCTTGTAACCTCGTCTGACTTCTCGTCTAATAATGTGACTGATTTTCAAACACCCTCCACCCACACCACTCTATTTCCACTCCTCTCCTGCGTCCGATTTGACTCACAGTCATGTACTCACTGGGAGCTTTTGAATCTTGCCTCAGTTAAGTCTTGCTTTAATTTTATATATGTTTTTAGCTTTCCAATGTTCACTTTTTATCTTTTTTTTTAATTATCCGATGTGTAGCACCTTTCTTTCGTTTCATCATTCCATCGCTCATCCCTCTTTTTATTTCACCTTGATTTACCTGCCCGCTCATCCTAGATGTAGTAGAGTTTATCTTAATTTCGTTGTTCGTTTGTGTTGTTCTCGTTTTCTGAGAAAGGCCGCATGTAGGCTAAAACGTCAGTATTGTGTTCCTTTTTTGTGAAGCTCTCACCACACCTTGTAAGAGTGTGCGTTATATCCCACTGCTTGTTCCTGTTATCAACTTTACCGCAGCACTACAATTATTTGCCTGCCCCCCCACCCTTTTTTTTCTTCTTTCTCTTTCTTCACTTTCTCTTGTACCCGTTCGAGTTTCGAGGATATAGAAAGTTATGGTTCTCGCCCTATTGGCGGCTTCACTCATTGTCAATTGATGCTGTTGTAGCGTTTCTTTGATGTTGTCTGTCCAGCTTACTCTGGGTCTGTCGCTTGCTCTTTTCCCTTTTCCTCTTTTAATATATACTTTGAATTATAAGGAATCATATGATATTCCTTCTAGAAGGACACACCAGTTTATATGTAGTTTCTGTATGTAGCTTAGGATTTGCTCAATGCCTACTCTTTCCCTTATAATGTAATTTAAGATTTTGTCTTCTCTGGTCGCTCCAAGCGATTTTCTAAGACACAGTATCTCTTTGGTGACAAGTCTTATATTGTGCTTAGATATAAGTGGCCAGATCGATTATGATGCTGTATTCTTAGTAAACTATTCTTTATCTAGTATCTTCTCTGCTTCCCTACTGACTCCTTTCCCTTTATATTTTCCACATATCACAATATATTCCCAAAGCTTGTTTTTATTGGTTATTGTTTATGGAAGGCCTCGGTATCACTGCAAATGAATCAAAATCCATAATTGCTCAACCGCCCGTGCCAGCGGAATCATCCAAATTAATATCTCATCTCCCAAACAAAGAAAGGTAACTGTAGTCCCCATCGTAGCAGTCTCAGCATACGCCAAAAGACATAAGGCGAAACCGCGCAGAAAGTGAACACAGCCAACTGTTCCCTGTAATACGATATTATCATTCATCGTAAACAATTGGAATATCGAAACATGATCAAAACGGATGAGACACACAGCTCACGGTGTGCACAGAGCACTCAACTCAGTAGCTCCTAGCTTGTTTTTATGATATGAGAAATAAACATACAATGGTACCAAGCTTAGGGAGCCGCGATAGCTCAGAGGTTAGTGAACTGGACTACAAAGGACAAGGGGTAGGGTTCGATCCCAACCGACGGCTTCAGGGTTCACCCAGCCTTTAATGGGTACCGGATTTTTTTTTCTGGGAAAGTGAAGCGGCACGTGCGTAATACCGACCACATTACCCTAAAAATCATGTGCCGAAGGTCTGTAAAATTTATGGTCACTAACACCATATTCCCTATACGCCACTTGGCGTGACGGGGTACTAAGCTAAGCTAAGGTACCAAGCTTCTAAACTTATAGAGAAGAGAGACAAGATAAACTATGACGATTCCGCCAAGGTGAAACATCATAGTCTTTCATGTCTCTACCATAGGTTTAGTTGCCTGATACCATTGCATGTTTATTTTTCATCCTTCCTAGTGCTTCACTTTTTATTACAGTTATTTATCATTTCTGTTGTTGACCTTCTGCCAAGCCATTCTTTTAACCTTTAAGGTATCTTTTCTCTTTGCTTCCCTCTATCTCTCCATCCTTCAATTTTTCCAGTTGTCACTTTATATTCCAACTGTTTTCTTCTCATTACATGGCCAACAAAATTATGATTATTTCTTCCAATATAAGATATTAGCTCTCTTTAGCTTTGGCCTCTTTCAGAACGTTTTTATTACTCTTCTTAGCTGCCCATGGTATTATCAATATTCTTCTGTAAAACCACACTTCTACAGCCTCCCGTGATTTTCTTGTCTGTTGTCCTATTGTCCATGATTCACATCCATATGTTAAGACTGGCTCTACATGATCAGTACCAGATTTAAGTTGAAACAATAGTTGTTGTTGCCAAGAACAAATAGACGTCCGAACAAGCAATCGAGAAAGGGTATGTGGGTGGTAGCAGGAGGTGGGAAGAAATGATAGAAGTAAAAAGTACGTGGTAGGTGGTGGGTAATTTGAAGAAATTTTAAAAGTAAAGGTTTTGTAGTAGGTGACAGGGGATGGGAAAATGATAGAAGTAGAGGGTTTGTGGTAGGTGGCAGGTGATGGGAAGAAATTAGAAAGTTGGAGGGTATATGTGTGGTGGCATGGAATTGGAAGAAACGAGAGAGTTGGAGGGTATATGTGTGGTGGCATGGAATTGGAAGAAACGAGAGAGTTGGAGGGTATATGTGTGGTGGCATGGAATTGGAAGAAACGAGAGAGTTGGAGGGTATATGTGTGGCGGCATGGAATTGGAAGAAACGAGAGAGTTGGAGGGTATATGTGTGGCGGCATGGAATTGGAAGAAACGAGAGAGTTGGAGGGTATATGTGTGGTGGCATGGATTGGAAGAAACGAGAGAGTTGGAGGGTA